>OMLP01044190.1:41995-72867 GCA_900302685.1 Spondyliosoma cantharus
ATGTAAAATGTATATATCTTTACCTCGACTACAAACAAAAATCTTCTTTTATTATATCTTATCATAATATCATATTATATTATAACACTGAAATTAAGTGTACTTTCACCTTTGATAGGTGAAGATCATTTTCCTGAGCGCACACCTTTATTAACGTACACATTATTATTAGATTTGAGTTAGCTATGTTAGTTTTACTTAAAGAGTAACACCACCAATGTTATCCACATTAAAGTGTGTTTACAAGTCTTGTAAATTCATAAACTGACTCCAGTGATGTCCCTCACTGGCGAAGTTGCATTCTGGGTAACGTAGGCGCCAGATTTTTGACCAGGAAGACGAACGTGAGGAGCAGATGGGGTGGTTCATCTGGTTCTGCTGTTTTTTTTTTTAAAACTGTCCACAATGAGTCCAACACTGACGCCTACATTACCCACAATGCAACTTCGACATGGCATCACCGGAGCCACAAAAGGCTTTATGCTACTTTTTTTTTTTTTTAGTAAACACACTTTAATATGAAAAATGTGGCTCTTTAAGTAAAGGCTCCCTGCTTCTTCCAGCACAGACACCCAGGGAGCTGCAGCTGGTGACACACAGTTGCCACCTTGTGGATGAAAGGTGTTACTACAGGCGTTGGACCATTTCCTTGGAGAAGTCACACCCGACTAAACCCACAGTCGCGCTTTGAACTCCACGCGCTGTAAATACACGGCCCGGATTTCAATCACAGTCTCAATGCTGTCGGGCTGTTTACTCAGAGAGATGTCCACACGTGAGGGGCCAGAGTCTCAGTCTGACAGGCCTCCCCCCTCCCAGCTCTGGTTATTCTTCAACACACTTCGACTTAGTTTGAAGCAGCTCATCCTCTGTTTTCGCCGTTAAACCATAAACCGTCTCGCACAAACAAATAAGGATACTATGATGCAGTTCTCCTCCCTTTCCAATGTTTCCTGAATCGCGACGGACTGATCCATGTTGAAAACGTGTGTGTCAACTTCTTCCCCTCACGAAAACACCCGCAGGAGCTTCACCTCAGCTCAGTTCACACTGTCGCGTGAAAGCTTAAGGAGTCCCCCGCGTGATCCCGCATTATTCCCCCTTTTCGATCCAGATGTTGCTCTCCTCTTCTTCTTCTTCTTCTTCTTCTTCCTCAGCTGCTGGCCCGACCCAACTCCGACTGCCACGCACTGAGTCCCCGAATCGCTCCTTGCGCCCGCAGTGACGTCACATCTGGGGCTGTCATCGGCTCAGCCTGGTTTGGATTTAAGGCCTCAGGCGGAGCGATCCAAAGAGGATTACGTCTCACAACAGAGCAGCAGCCTAGAAAGTAACTAGGAAGTTCTGTCAGAGCTTTTTCGAGGGGGTCCGATCAGGTCGATAGAGTTAAGTGGTCTTTTGTCGGAGGGGATGCCTGTCTGCCACACACGTGTTCAGCAGGAGCATGCTGCTTTCCTGGGTCGGTTTTGTTCCTCAGTAGTGATATTCTTAATTTGCAAAACAACCAAAAAAGGATGAACTCATATCATAATGACATATTCTAGACCAGGCGTATCTTTAGCTTTGACCTAGTTTGGTCTGAAGAGGGAGGATCTCTGGTCTGGAGTCCCATTGGTCCACACACAGTCCGACTTGACTGATTCTGGATTTTTGACTTTTTTTTTTTATATTGTTTTAGAAAGTGTTTTTAAAAATCTGATAATGTTACATCAGATTAGAATAAGAATAGAATACCTTCATTGTCATTGTACAGGCATATAAAGTTAATTTCTGTTGCACTTCCTGAGTGCATCTCAAATAGAATTAAAATGAAGTAGATAATCAGCAAATGTGTGCGTACTGTGATTGTCCTGTCAGGCGGCCGTTAGGGCAGGGGGGTCAAACCAGGCGATGGCCATGATATACAGTAGGTGTTAGTGTTAGTGTCAGATTGACAGTGTAAAACTCACCTCTACTGTGTGGTGGACAGCGTTGTAAACCTAAAAAGTCAGACTTGAGTTAAAGTAAATATATCGTGCCACAGTATTACTTTGGTAAAAGTGAAAGACACCCCTGCAAATAGTACTTTAGTAAAAAGTCTGATATCAAATGTACTTAAAGTAACATTATGTAACTTTTTAACCTTAACATAACAGCTTCAATATCATTTTTAAGGTACGGTGCCTTGTAACAGGGTGAATGGTGTCTCTGTCACTTGTTTCTGCACTGTGTAACTCCGGTGAGCGGGCAGGATCACAGCGTTACATACGTGTTTGCCTCAACACACAAGTCTTCAAAACATGACATTGTTGTGACGTCATGAGTTTGTATGTTTGTAGTCAGCACCTACGTTACGTCTGACAAACTGTTACAGACCTGGGATTTGTATCTACGACACAATGTTGTTGAAACTGTGGGGGGCGCCAAATCTCTTCTGCATAATGTCTCTTTAAATAAAAGTACCAATACAACAACGTGAAAATGCTCTGTTACAAGTGATGATTTTGAAACATACCAGGGTGAATGAATGATATCCCGGGGGGGGCCCTGGGCCATGAGAGGCCCCCAAAACAGGCCCTCCAACCCTAGAGCTGTCATTTTGTTGGGCCAGACTATCAGCATGTTCGCAGACTTTTGAATTGAATAATAAAATATGACTTAATCAAATAAATATTCATTTGTTCATGTAATTTATTTTATTTTTCTTACAATCTGTATATTTTATACAGCACACACAACTAGAATAAGAGATTAATAAAGCTTTCATTTTAACATTTACACAACACCATTATACCATAAAATATACTTTGTAAACCACACAGTATAAACATCCAACTCACGATTCACAGGTTATTTTTTTCTTTTATGAGTACAATCTACAGAAATGCTTCAGCAAACCTTCGCGACACCCTGTTACAGCCCAACATCTGTGTTTCATAAAGTGCATTTAGAGTCATAGCTGCGTCCCTCTCACAATGGCTTGAGGGAAAATGATCACCTAGAGAGAGCTTGTGGTAATAAAATGTGTTCATGGAGACGTTTATTTTTTTTAGGCTCACTCACCCAATGAAAACAATGAAATTAGTCTACAATCATTTGAAAGTGTGACGGCACAAACAAAACAAAACTGTTTTGGGCTTTCAACCA
Source organism: Spondyliosoma cantharus (assembly GCA_900302685.1). Classification (NCBI taxonomy): domain Eukaryota; kingdom Metazoa; phylum Chordata; class Actinopteri; order Spariformes; family Sparidae; genus Spondyliosoma; species Spondyliosoma cantharus. The sequence goes on from OMLP01044190.1 coordinate 45,122, forward strand.
CCGAATTCAATTCCAGTTATGGGCAAGGTCACGGCTAAAACAAATGACAAGGTTTTCAGCAATTTAAAATGACGAGTTCACTGAGATGAAATGTTTTTGTCTTCGGTCATTAGAACCATGATTTTGCACCCTAAGTCTGTAGTCGTGTGAGGACCGAGTTGCCTCCGACATGTTTTGATTTTCATTTAGAAATACTGTTCAAAGACATTTGTCATTGAGTCTTGAACAGAGAGATTAAAAACTTGATTGGGAACTTTTTTTTTTAATAAAAACAAGAAATAAAATCAACATTGTAACTGAGACCTTACATAAATTCCATACATATATACAGTGCAATCACATATGAACAACATGTAGTGTTAACCTCTGCGCCGCTAAGCTTTTTTTTTTTTTTTTTCCCTTGACTGGCCGGGACTGAGAATTAAACAAAGCTCTGGTTACTTTATGATCCACACAGCAGCTGAGCATGCCCGCATTCACTCACAGCAGTAGGGCGATGGCGAGCAGGCAAAGTAAGGAAGCGCCCAATTCTGTGTTAAGGTGAGGACCTCTTGTGGCGAAATTGGGGACATTCAGCGTGCCGTTCAGCCATAGGCAGGAGGAGGTCATGGTGGCGTTGCAGCACTCCAGGTGACATGGAGGGGTTGTGGATTGCTTGCATGGGATTTCAGCAGAACAGTTGGTGGTGCAGCCTGCCGTCCACATCGTGTTGGAACTTACCGTCTCTTTTTTCAGCTGCAAAGGCAAAAAAGAGTGATCAAGGAAGAACAGTGGGGGACTTATAAGTTGTTTTAAACCCTCTGGAGTCTGTGTACCTATTGGTCACTTTTGTATATCATGTAGAGACAAGCTGAGGAAACCGAAACTGTGTGTAATTGTTTTCAGTGATTCGTAGGCCGACTAAAACAAAGCACAATAACGATTATCAATATAGATTTTCACCTCTGGCGAGGAGGTCAGTGTCCATTTGTCCGAAACTTGGATACAGGATCGGTCTCAGTCTCTCTTTTGTTAAATTAGTTTTTATTTTTCATCTTTTTTCAAAGAACAATGCATTGATCTTGATGAACAAAATCAGACATATTAGCGTGGCTGGTATCAAGTCTGAGCGCATCAGTTTGATGCCGATCCAAATAAAAGCAACTATATTTTTTCTGATATTGGATTAGGTTTGATCGAACCTGTTGGAAGTTGGGAGGTTAATCAAGAAAAATGAAGAGAAGCCTGTGTCATTTGTCTTGTATTTTGGCTTCCTGCCAGCTTTATACTTTGTCTTTTCCCCCCACATGCACAAACTGCACCCATAATACTAATCATTTTATCAATTTGACAGTTTAAGACAAAAACTAATGCGGAGAAAGCTGTCAAATATCTAGCAAAATAAGCCACGACTCCAGAGGTTTCGACATTTTCATCTCAGTCTTATACTCAGGAATTTGCCAGAATTGTATCACAGCATATTTGTGTTAAGTTGCGTGTGTCAGTTCTCACCTGACAGTGTGGCTGTGCAGAGGAGCACGTTTGGAGCGCTGCAAAATCTGTGTAGCAGGTTGAACCAGTGCATGTACCTTGATGGCATTTCTTTCCCTGAAAAAAGAACAACACAGAGGAAAAAAGGGGTGATACCAATCTGACACCACACCTGGCTCGCACTGTACGGCAATAACTGTTTTGATTGTTCAATCCGACTTTCAGCTGCAGAACTGAATGAATTCCCTCTTTTTAGCATTTTGGTCTGGCGCCATGCATCCGTTCATCCGTTCAGCACACACTCACACACGCAGCCCTTTTGTCCTTACGTTGTCTACTGTCGGTGGTGGACTGGAGGCCATCATCGTAGTGGCTGGTCTGGTCGTCGTTGCCACCGTTATTGTTCCCGCCATGTCTAAAATCATGTGAGGAACAGCGTGCAGTATGAAAAGAACTCCAGACTTTGGACTAATAGTGCACGCCTGTAAACATGCAGTCATGACTCAGAATCAGAATCAGAAATCCTTTAATGTCCCGCAGACGGGGAAATTTGTTTTTCCCAGCAGCGACAGAGTATTACAAGAACAAAAACCAATAGGAAAAATAAACAATATGATTAAAAAGGGAACTTATATACATATTTACATGACATAGTGCAAAATTAACAGCAATTTTTTAATATATATCTTAAGATGAAATGTAATCAAGGACAGTGTGAGGACGATAAATCAAACACAATTGTAAGAGTCAAGACCTTACCTGTGCTTGACGTCATCATCATCATGGATGCAAACGTGGCGTTGAGGCAGCCAGTGGAGTTGCAGCAGTTCACAGAGCAGTTGGTCTGAGAGGCGTTGACGCAGCTTTCAGCGCACGAGGCGACGCAGGATGCAACGTAGCTCATGTCCGTCTGTCTCATCAGCTGATGCATTGCAGAGGGACACATTAGAAAAAGACGCATTGTAAGTGCATCCGCCTGTCTTTTCTTCCTTTAAATAAAAACTCCACTGACCATTCCGATAAGAGAAGTCAGCGTCTTTTGCTCCACCTACCTGACAGCAGCCCAAAGCACACGAGGTGGCGTTCTGACTGTTGTACATCATGTAGCAGTCCGTGTAGTTACACATGAACGAGGGGCAGTAGGTCTGTGTTTGAGAGGGATGAAAGGACCGTGATGAAGATGAGAGTCTAAAGGGGCGGCGAACAAGTAAATGAGGGAAAACAGACAAACACGGCGACACGCTTCTCTCGAATAAGTTTGACTTGCCATGCTCATTGATGGAGCAGTTCCATTCATATCTGTGGGAAAAAGATGGATGTCACAATCAAGGGTAGGGACAGACATAGAAAACAGTATTTTTCTTTTATTTGCATGGGTAAAAAAACGTCTGGAAGGTGAATCTTATAATCAGGTGAAACAAAGCATACCAGTGGAGGTGGTGTAATCCATTGAGGTTGTCATGGTGGTGCTAATCTGGGTCGCATCTGTTGGTCCAACCGTAGAGGGAGCAGAAGGTTTTACTGAGTTAAAAAGCACTGATTGAATTAAAGGTGATAGGTGCTGAAGATGCAGTGGTTGTGCTAGTGCCAGACTATGTGCTCGCTGACCCTCCGTAGGGTTGGTTGTGGGGGACTGGGTGGTAACGGTCAATGCTAAGCCTCCGGAGGCGGTAGCGTTGGTGGGCAACCCAATCGGCAGAATACATTTCGGCATTGGACGTTTCTGCAAGCCACGGATGTGTTACTCAACTTTACGATTACATTTTTGTTCTTATGCTCTGGTTAGGGTCAGAAAAAGATCATGCTTTGACATGAAACACCTGCTTTTACCACCAACAACATGGCTGGAATACATCCCAATGCACAAAAAACAAATCCTGAAAAAGTTAGCAGAAACACCTTGGAGGTCATCATGGAGGTTGAATTCCAGGTGGAAAGACTGTTTGGACATTTTGCACCCATTCTTGTGGCAAAAACAAAAGATATTTTTCGGTGAGATGTCAAGGCAGATAGATTGGGACATTTTCCAGCTGTGTTTGTGGCAAAATAACAGGTGTTGCAAGCCAAAATGTGATCTTTTCCAAGCCCTAACCAAGTGGTTTATGTGCCTAAACCTAACCAGAACATCAAAATATCTGTGGTTGACAGAAATGTACAATGCCGACATCAATCCATGCGAATGAGTTGGTGGAACATGCAGCGGCTTCCGGAGATGCTCAGCAATTATAAGAGTCGGGAGAGGAAGAGTTTAAAGATGTGGAAGGTGAGTCTGAGTTCACCTGTGCTTGTTGTCATCATCATCATGGATGCAAACGTGGCGTTGAGGCAGCCAGTGGAGTTGCAGCAGTTCACAGAGCAGTTGGTCTGAGAGGCGTCGACGCAGCTTTCAGCACAGGAGCCGACGCAGCCGGCAACGTAGCTCATGTCCGTCTGTCTCATCAGCTGATGCAATGCAGAAGGACACATTAAAAAGACACATTTAGAGTGCATTCGCTTTTCTTTTCCTCCTTTAAATAAAAAAAAACAAAAACCCTTCTAATAAGAGAAATCAGCGTCTTTTGCTCCACCTACCTGACAGAAGGACCAAGATATACACGAGGCGGAGTCCTGACTGGCGTACATCATGTAGCAGTCCGTGTAGTTACACATGAACGAGGGGCAGTAGATCTGTGTTTGAGAGGGATGAAAGGACCGTGACTGAGATGAGAGTCTAAAGATGCGGAGAACAATGAGGTGACGAGGGAAAACAGACAAACACGACGATACACTGCTCTCGAATAAGTTCAACTTGCCATGCTCATTGATGGAGCAGTTCCATTCATACCTGTGGGAAAAAGATGGACGTCAAGATCGAGGGTAACAAGTAAGTAACAGTATTTTTCTTTTAAAGTTGACTGAAACGGCTTAATATTAATTGCTGTGCCTCCAGATTTTTTTGCGGAGGTTGTTGGGGACCGGTCAGGTGGCGTTCATTGCCTTACCGTCTGTTGCACTGGGCGGCATGGAAGTCACTGATAATACTGACGGCAGAAGTATTCCTAACAGGAGGAGGCTCAGCATTCCAGTGAAGCCTGTTGGGAAACACAGTGGGAAGGCATGTATTTTAGTTTAGGGAAAGCAGAACAAGTTAAACGAATTGCAGTTATTTGGCCTAGCCAGACACTTTTACCAATGTTAGGACCATTTTGGTCTTGCATCGGTTGCCGTAGAAATAAATACTGTAATCATTTCCTCGGGTGATTGTAAGGAAACGAGAAATACTCTAGTGGTACTAAAGTGCAAGTGTGGCAAGTAAACTTATCAGCCGGAGAGGGTTTTGCACATTAATGCATGGTCCTCAGAGGGAACACCTACTGATTTTCCTTTCTTTCCTGCCTTTTCCCATCATTAGGTTGACTTAGAGTTTTAGTTAAACTGATTATGAAACGGTCTCAAGCAAACTCTGATGCATCTATATGACCTACATAATCGCCATGGAACTTGTTACAGTTGTTCGTGATGCCCAGAGGATGAATCCTAATGGCCGTCACCTCACCTACTTAACTGATTGGTGTCTGAAAGCACCCGACTCTTCAACATGCACAAATGTAAATAACGAGAGCAGCAAAGAAACAGATGAAGCAGACAGAGTTTAAAATTATCCAAGCGTGCATGTGTTTACGTGCGAGGCCACACGTGCAGCCCTGGTGCGCTGTACAGTAGCTATGCCAACATGCACGTGTCACCTATTCACGAGAGAGCTGTGGCATGACATCTTTGCTTTTGGGAGGGTGACAGCGGAGTCCCAGAGTTTCTTTTTGACAAACATCCGTTTCGCGACTACGAGTGAGTCATTACCTCTGACACGGAGGTTTTGCTTTTCACCTGTGACGGTTTGTCTGTTCGCAGGTCGGTTTGTTGGTGGGATTGCACAAAAATGACTCAACAGAATAGATCTCATTAACTTTCAGTGTGGATCCTGATAAAGGAACAGATCCAGGAATTCTCAAAACTGCGAGATTACTCTTTGTTTGTTGTTGCTGTTTTCCTTTTCATTCATTTTCTCAGGGAATAACGCACGGCTCTTGAAAAGAATCAGCAGTATTCAGGTGGCTGGTATCTATGATTGAGTACAGTTTCATGTGGATAAAGGGGACCGTATGCTGAGATATACGCTGTGTCATTCTTGTTTACAAGGTTTCCATCTAGTATATTATGTAGCCTACAAGGCAAAAAATATACACTATACAGTATAATGAATTCATATGATGCTTTGGATAGAAAACGTGAATGAACAGGCCTGTCTCAACAGGCAGAAGGAGATTTCAGGTCGAACCACATATGGCCATGTGGCCTGCCGTAGTGTCTTTGAGCAGGACCTGGGGCCTCATTTATTAAAACAAATTTGTATTTGAACAAAATTTTAAGATCATTTCCAACGGTGCGCTTCATAACAGATGCTTAACCTAAATTGACGGCACCTGCCTTGCGATTTCCCTTCATGTGGTGGCAGCACCAAGGAGGCTTCAGTCTGAAATAGCCGCGGGCCAAGAGAGAAAATCCAAAATGAGATCAAGCCGATGGTGGAGGAGTTTGAAGTCAAGGGGACATTTATCATCTAGTGGACTAAAGTGAGTTGACGAACAAAACCAAACATGCAGCTACCGAGTTTGCCACTACTACACATTGTTGATAGCTCGTGCGTATGTGTCCCAAACTTTATCACCAGCTTAAATCATACTTAAAAGTCAATTTCATAAATGAGGCCCGTGTACTGCAGACGTCTACCTATAAGTCACTCTCATCTCGATTGTTCCACAACTATCTCCTCTTTGTAAATACGACATCTGATGCAGATCTGTCTGTCCTGGATGAGGGATCACTCGTTTGTTGAATTTCCTCTCTTCAGTGAATTTGTTTTTTCCCCCCCCTTCTTTCCTTTCTTTATCTGAGACAGACATCTATATGATCCATGCCAGTAATTTTAAACAAGCAAACACACTCTTACCTGTGTCTTTTATAAAAGTGGTGGAGGCCATTATCACATTGGCGGAAAGGGGAGAGAGCTCTTTATCCAGCCTGTAATGAAGACACATCTGTCAAAATCCTTGTAAAGGGAAGGGCAAGACAAACAATTAACTTGAATAAAGCGGCCGACGGATGCTCCGCTGTTACTGTCCACAAAGTTTGACACAGGCCAAGTGACAAATCTCTTCTTGCAGAATAAACTGAGCACTAACAAACTCAATGTGCGTGCTGACAAGAGAGATTTGTACGACGGACGGTAATGTGGGAACAATACAAACAGTTTACTCGTGCTAATAGTCTCTGAACTACAGCCGAGGTCCTTCTTTGTAACTCACCCGGGGAGCTCTTTTGATCTGTGAGAAGCTAAGTCATCTGTGGCCTCCTCTTTCTACAATCCTCTAATTGTTCTGTTGAAACTGATCTCTTAATTGTTTTGGCTGAGTCACAGTGGAAGAAAATTGATGAATGTGAGATTTTAAAGCTCACGTTTTTCACACTTCTACACACCGTTTCACCCCGAACCAAAGCCTGAGTTGGTCAGAGCATTTAAAAATCTTGAGGTCTTTCCTGCTAAAATAATTTCAGTGTCTCTCTGTTCACAGTGGTTTGCCAGAGAACGTAATTAAAATGTGTTTGTTCCTCATTCTGCCCCTCTGGGAGAAAGGCGAAGCTGCACGGCTTGTTATTTTCCCCTCTCCCTTGGATCCCAGCTCGGGCTCCTGTGGGCTCTACACCCTGGAAACTGTCTGACAACAGTGGCCATTTTGGCTTCCAGGTCAAAATGGAGAGTTTCATTGGAAAAAAAGTAAAGATGAGACTTCATTTTCATTACACTCAAGAGGTGTTCAGGTTCTTAATCACAATGCCGTTAATCACACCTTCCTTTTGGTCTTGTCACAAAATCTCCCCGTGTACATTTTCAATATGTTGCACCAGTGAATCATGTGGAAGATTTGATTATAGGTCGAGGTAAACAAAGCAGAATGAGGCCTCGATTCCTGATCCAAATATGTCATTTTCCTCAAAAGAAACTATTCTAGTAATGAGAGCAATGCGATCAAACTTGTGTCTATGTGTTGAGGCTAGAAACAGAAAACTGACAATGATTGTGAATAATTTTAAAATCAGACAAAACGGAATCATCTTTGAGACGTAAAAAATTCAAATCATCACACAAATTCAAATCATCAAAGAAACTAATAAGATAAATGCAACTTTAAAAAAAAAAAAAAAAAAAAAAAAATTTAAATCTTTTGCTTGATTCTTTAAATTGACCGAAATATATTTGGATGAGAAAAAAATCCGCTCATAATCGGCAAAATGATTATTACCGATCAACATTTTCTTGATACAGCTTGCTAACGGTGCAGACATACAATAACATCTTTAACGGAAACCTCAAAACAAACATTTCCCTGCTGCATCATTGCCTGGCTACAATGGCACCACTGTTGTTGACCTGCATCGACCTGTGGTTCCCTGTGCTCACACATCAAAGCTCCATTTGACTAACTTTGAATCACACTCACAAAATTCATCACCTATAAACCAGTGATGTTTTTCAATGAAGGTCCACTCACCTGCAGTGCACTTTGTAGGTTTTTTTTTTTTTTTCGTCAGCTGTGGTTGAAGTGAATGAGCTCTCTCTCTCTGCTGTTCCTTTTCTCTGCTGACTCTCTGTAACCTCCCCCCTCCTCTTCCTGCCGACAGCACTGTAGTGGCGACCCAACAAGTGGAAACTCTCACCTGCACAGCTACACCAGCCCGAGAGGAGGAGACTAACGGCCACCGCTGTTGCCGGGTGGGTCTGAGAAGATGCCGCCAGAAGTGATGTGGTAATGATTCCCCGGAAGTTCATTTGGTTGTTATCTTCAATATGCAGGTTAAGTTAGAGCATCATGTGTCAAAACTGAAAGCACATATTTCCACAATGATCCCATTATGATGGTGATGAATTCTAAATCTGGCGGACCCAGTAGAAATTCAAGTTAAAACGAAACACTCTCTCGTTACCACATTTTTGTTAACTATTCTGTTTTTTCATTTGTTTTCCTGACAGCTTGCCCTTTATTTGAATAAAGGTTGAATTAATGAATTAGAGAACAGATTACTCAATTGTAATAAAAACTATAAAAAACCCCCCCAAACATTTAGTAAGACTGCGCTAAAAATACTTCATCTTTCAATGTCACATAAAAGAAGATAATACGTTACATCCAAACCTCAAAGTGTCGAGTTGCTTTTATGAAACTTAACTAAAAACTGTGCACCCGGTCATTAAAGATAAATAGCTCAGTGGATTAAAACCTTTTTCGCTAACGCATAAAAGTGCAGGTGAGGTTTCAGTGCCCTGTGGGGCCGATTGTATAGGAACCTGCTAGTTTCTGTTCAACACAATGTGAAATCAGACCCCTTGCTCTCTGCCGGCCATACAGCCCCTACAGACTACAATTACCTCTTTGTGGCCAAAAAGAACGTAGAATTCTTGGGCACCACACAAAAGGCACTTGCACAATTCAGGTGACAGAAGTCCTTCCCTTTTCTTTTTTGTCATTGCAGCTGCGTGACACACATGAGATGCTGTCTGCTGTGTGTGGCTTATTCAAGGTGCTGTGACCGAAGATGCATACCAGAGAATGATCTATCTTTGGATGTTATCTGTAATTCCGTACTATTCTAGGTTATATTGTTCTCTAAATCTGGAATGTGAGCTGTTGTATTTACGACTCCGAAACACTTAGTCTGTATCGTCTGTATCTATAATGATTGCTGTTGCTTGTGGAGTTCAATGCATTTAAGATAAAAATGAACTAGTTGTAACGTTCACATTTTTTCCTAATACTGATATGTCCATATGTACATCGCAATAGATATCAGCAGCTGTAGCTGTTTGTGTGAACAGAACAGAAGCTAACATGAGAATTTAATAACTCTAACTCTGGGAAAGACCAACAAAGTTATCTACCAAAGTTACAGCCTTTTTAACACTTTAAACATTTCCTCTTTGTGTCTCCTGAAGGGATATCAGGTCAATGCAATATCACACAATAAAGATTGAAAACAACCACCAACAACCACATATTAGCTTCGTCTTTACTTTGAAAAAGGACTGTTGGTTTTGTTCCCCATCACTTGCAATCAAATGTTTTTGTAGCAACAATGACCAAAATGTATTTTTGTTCTTTTGTAACTTTTTAATTGTAATAATCTATAACAGAGCACAGGGACAAGTGGGCTAATATTTCTTGGTCTACTGACTTTTTGCCCACATTGTCCCTGTTATTTATCCAGATTGAGATATGACAGCATCCTCTGTTTGCAGTTGAGATGATCCATTTCTCCAGTTTTCTTGGAATGGTCTTCTCCTACTTCCTCAGGGAAATATCACATACATGCTCTTACTGTATCTATCAATTGTTTGGGACTCAGAGGTCACCGCCTAATATGACCTTTTCTGTGTTATCAATCCAAGATACATTATCCCACCGGCCCTGTTGGCAGAAAAAAGTGTTGGCAGTTCACGTCAACAGTCCACAAAGTGTCTCACAGCATGATCACATCGCATGTGAGGTGGCTGCTAAACCAATTTTGAGACTGTGACAGTCAACATGTGTCAAGGTGAACCCACTGCATTTTGTTTTGAGAGTGGACCCCATAGTTTCAACAATTTAATGGGAATACTGGAGATTTTCAGACAGATTTGTGGCAACAAAACCAGGTGTTTTTAATAAGACATCTCCAGCTGTGCTGTGGTGACCAAAACAGGCATTTTAAGCCAAAACATGATTTTTTCCTGACCCAAACCAAGTGGTTTTTGTGCGTAGACTAAACAGAGCATGAGCGCAGTATTTTCACAAGTTGATATTGAACACCGAACCTATTGGAACATAAATTAGCAACACAAAGAAATGTAATGTTTCAACATATCCAGAAAAAAACCCACAAAACAAAACAGCATTTATTCTGTCTCTATTGTCTTAAGGGGGTTTGGTTTCATACATGTACACTTATTACATGGAAAAACACACAGATAGACAAAAATATACATAAAAAAGAACAAAGTTCCTATGCAAACAGTATCGTCTAAGATTATGCCATCTCATAGTCAAATGAATGATGACATAAGTGAGACATCACTGTCATCGTATGAGAAGAGGAATTTAGCATCGCTGTTTATTTGTTTGCATATGACTTGAGATGAAAAACTTTTTTTTTTATTTCTGTCTCTGAAAAAACACATAAACACAACAAACCTGAACAGAAACTGTTGATGTAAGGGCTAAAATCTATACGCCTATTCACACACATGTAGATGTTGCCCGTCGGCTCACATTTCACTTGAATGCCCAGCTTTACTTTGAAACCAAAGACTCTTGCATTGTAAAAATCAATAGGATTATCATCTAGGAAAAAACAGAGACCATTTTCACACCTCATTTCCCAGAGAGCGAGATATATGGTGCAGCGGTTTCGGTTGGACAAACACCTCTGAAATAATCACGTTCCTGACCACTATCTACCAATGGGAAGTAAGATACACTGGTTTATTTACATGAAATCAGATAAATCTAACCATCGAGGTCTTTTTGACTCTCAAAAAGTTTGTATATTCATGGCAGTGTAACTTTCCAGGGTGCAGAGGTTTAAATGAGTACCGCACTCGGCCATTGTTCCAGTTTGATACCCAAAACCACAAAATGATGGTGGTGAACATATGCTGATGGAAGAAATAATTTGCAATCCCCTGGAAGTTTTGTCTTGAAATTACCCAACAAAGGGCACAATGTCCATAGAGAGCAATACAACAGAACGACATTCGACAGCGGGTCCAAGTGTAAGTACACTGCAGACCGCATGTAGTGTAGTGTATTGTAAATAAAGCGTGTCACGAATTAAATGGGATATTTTTGGCATGGCATTTGTTTATTTCTTCTGAACAGATGGATGCTGACACTGAATCCTCCAACAGGGAGGGGTAACAGTTGCACTGCGTGTAGAGGCTTATACACATTGTTTATAGATGAGGCTCAGTGCACCAAATTAAGCTGCCTGGATGTAAATGGACTGTGTTAACTGCACAAGTAAGAAGATTAGACAAGATTTACCTACCCAGCAGTCGTCAGCAGCACTGCATCACACACACACTCGGTGCACAGCAACAGGTCAGTCAGCGAGGCCTGTGCTCCACCGTTAGCGTTCACCGTGGACTAGGACAGACACGTTGAGCAGAGATGAGAGCTACCATTTCCTCCTGACCCTACATGGGATTGTTTCCTCACATCCTACAGTTGAGCTCCTGGCAAAGGTCAGTGTCCAGCTCCGTCTGTACATTTCTCCCATGCCACCGATGTTTCTGTTGTATGTGTGTTTGTGTACGAGGTCACTACAGGGCAGCCACCTACGTGTGGCATAGCCTACTATCTTTACCACGCTACACCTGATCCTTTGGACCCATCAGACCACGGTTCAATAAAAATAAAATCAATACAGTCGTCAGTAAGATGCAATGTAGAGATCCAATATCGTTTCACCTGAATGACTTCACCTCATTATCAGTGTTGGAGGAAGTATTCAGATCATTCAGCAACAATAACACAATGAACAAATACTCAGTTACACGTAGAAGTAATTGGAAATGTTACTAAGTAAATGCTTTAATGCAGAAAAATGCTCCATGTGAATTAATATTATCTAATTATGGACGATATATTCATGATCACTTGTATCTTATCACTCTAGCATTTATATCTAAGCAGAATGTTATTGTGGTGGAGCTCATTTTTAGCTGTCTTATTTTGGACAGCAACTAGTGATTCTGTTGAATTATAGATTAATCTCCAGGCTAGTTTCTCGATTATTTATTTAAGTATTGTTTGTTCGTTTTTTATTAAAAGTTACCCAAGGCTCAAAGTGACACTTTCAAATATCTTGTTATGTCGAACTAACAGTCTAAAATTGAAGATCATTCAGTTTAATTTTATTTAATTAAGAGAAAAGAAGCAAAATGTATATATCACATAAAAAATAATTAATTGTGTAAACAGTTGCTGATTAATTTTATGGTAACTGATTATGTAACTCATCGATTATTCATATAATAGTTATTGCCCGAATGTAATATCATGTTGGTAGTTGCACATGATCACACTACATCCCGTTTTAAAAGCTCCTCAAATGTTTTGTATGTACAATGTCAATTTGTAAAGCTGTCAGATAAATGTGGTGAAAAGTGAAGAGGACAATATTTCTCCTTGAAATGTAGTAGGAGAAGAATGTGGCGTTGAACAGGGGTTTCCCCAGTCAAGTAGCACAATGTGAGGTGAACATGCTTCAACATGACGACGTACATCCTCTGGACTGTGTTTACATGGACGTTCAAGGGGATCCTGTGCACCTGCAGGTTCCTTTGGGTGAGTGTTTGCTCCTCGCAATATTTCATTCGTATCGACATTTGGATATCTTGTCAATGACACATAAAGGTTGATTTTTATATGATTACAATATAAGCCAGGTTCTTTTTTGCACTTCAGATATGCCCATACAATGCAATCAAATTCTTGCCAAGGGAACAGCACATTACAAAGGACGCAAGCCGACAGCTGAAACAAGTTGTGGGTAAGGATCTCATAAAAAATCTTTTAATAGAAAAATGATTATTTAGCTGGCTTAAATCAATTCATGGATGCAGGTGTGTTGAGCCGTAACCCTCCTGTTGTCTTCACATTCTCTATACGCCCCTTGTGCTCCGGGTCAAAAATGACCCACCCTCACTGAAGAGCTATAATAAAGCAATTACAATTAATTTTAAATGGCCAAATTCTTTTTTTGCATGAAGAAACAAACTGTCATTCATCAAAAACTGTGTAAATATCCGAGTTTTCCCTTTTTACAGGGCAGAAAGATTCATTCAGTGGACACCACTTGTTTTTATTTCAACACAGCTGTCATATATGTTCTCTAAAGTAGATTTTTATTATGTTTTATTTTTTTTATTATAATTTACTGAAGGCACTTCCAATAATAGTCAAATGTGAACAACATAAACCAACAAGGCGACCTGAGAGGGCAACCACGACCACTACAGGAGAACAAGCAGCCGCTTCACCCACTGGTCCAAGACCTGTGTTCTGCAGCACAGAGAGAACTGAGGGTTTTGTCACCTGCAGCATGTTTAGACACTCTGAATGTAGACGTGTCAGTAAGCAGGGCCTTAAAGTGAAACTCATGTTGTGTCGAGGCTTCTTAGTGTTCTTAAAATAGCGGTTTTGATGCGAGCGAACGAGCGCCCCTGCACGCCATTGAAAATTAGCTTGCCCGAAAACGAAACTACGGTAAATCTTAAAAGTGCCTCTTTTGATGTAATTATGCATTTACACGAAGGTTTGACTCGTGTAAATTGACAAATAAAGCCTAGGTTGCTTTTTGGCGAGAGTTTCACTTTAATGGTTGTGTCTGAAGTTGTTTGAACTTTAATCTTCGAAAGTTGTGTATGGGGTCGTGGAAAGGTGATGGTACACCTGCACGAGAAAGTTTTAGTTCTGTCTGAGATCAATCTGCACTGTGTGTGTGCGTGCGTGTGTGCGTGTGTGTGTGTGTTTTGTGGTCTGCAACTGACTCTGTGACTGTGATTTTAACTACAGGGTCAAAAATGACCTGAAGACAATCTTTGTACCCAAGTGGTGTACAGCTTCCATGGAAATATGACTAAAGGCAACATTTACCTTTTTCTAATGTCACTTTAGGAAAAGTCTGAAAATTTCAAGTTGAAAAAACAACATTTAAGGCGTTTTCTCTGCTGTTAAACACAGTTTCGGGTCATTTTTGACCCAAAGACAACAGGAGGGTTAAATGTGCATTGGCCCCTTTTTAGAGGAGATTATAAAGAAATGCCTGCCCTCAAGAACAACTGTAATAAAAGTCACTCTATGACACCTGTCAGGGTCAAATGCAAACCAACAACAAGCTGTAATGTCTTATCTAATTTATGGAGCCAAAGGTCTACGCATCCTAGTGTAAATCTGCTTTAGATCTCATCAGCACACGTGTAAGTACAGCCACGATGACCTTATTTGACTCTATTTGTCAGGCCCTGAAAGCAAAGGGATCACAGCCATCCCAGGTAGCCCTGACCGTACGGCTGCACTTCATAAAAGACTGACCAAAACCGAGAAAGACATACTCTCACTCAAGACCAGGATCGCCTGTGAGAGAGCATCGTGGGAAAGGAGGTTTGCAGAGCTGCAGAGAAAACAGGAAGAGCTGCTTAATCAGGTGTGGTTGTGAGTGTGTGTGTGTGTGTGTGTGTGTGTGTGGTCGGAGTCGCGTCGATAACGTCGCTTATAACGACTCGTCTCCTTCTCCTTCTCTGGCCTCTCAGGCTGGAGTGTTGCTGAAAGCTGACAGTTACGACGACCAGTCAGGAGCAGACAATGGAGTTTTCGAGGAGTGTTCAAGTAAATTAAATGAATGAATACTGAGACCATTCAGAAGTTCTTATCCATGGCCTCTGAATCAAATAATGACAACAGCTGCTATTCTCTAATGAACAGGCGGCCTCCCGCGGACGATGTTCCAACACAGAGGGTCTGAGGCGTCATCAAGAGGCGACACAAGCAGTTTGTCAGGCAGCCAGTTGTCCTCGTCATCGGCACAGAGCTCAAGGGCTGGCTCCTCCTCATCTTCAGCCGCCAGGTACAAGGCCTTGAAGGAATGGTTCTGCACAGTTAAATATGAAGCTACATCCAGCAGCTGGTTAGCTTAGCATATCACAAAGATGAGAAACAAGGTGGGAACAGCCAGCCTAGCTTTGTCTGAAGGTAACAAAACCCACCTAGAAACAACTCTTAGGTTCATCTACACAAAGCCCAAAGAGTGAAATGAACAATATTACTGATTGGGAGGGAGCGGCATCTTTCTGTAGTCTTCACGTGCTGCCTGACAACCAATCCCAATTCCTAGAATAAATGCTGGCAATGTATGTTTCCAAAACCACAGATATGTTCCCATTTCACATTTCTTTATTCTGCAATTTTAATTGTTTTTTACCCCAGGTTCAATTCTCTGTTTTATGTTGTTGTTGGCTTAAAATACCTGCTTTAGTCACCACAATCAACGCTGGAGATGTCCCGAGGCCTCATGAAAAACACCAGGTTTCAAATTCGGTTGAAGGTGTCGCTATTTCCTGTGAAAAATATCCAGGAAATTGTCTCAAGGTCTCCTCAAAAGTCTGTTTTTGTGTAGCCTGAACAACTGCGATATTGTGCAAATTGGTGAGCTTTGTAGTCATTGGGGATTCTGCTACCATCTGTTTCCAAGTTTTGACCCCCAAGACAATAGGAGAGTTAACGTGTGTTAACAGAATACTAGACTTGGGAATGTAGGACCTTGGGAACATAAATACACTCCATAGCTGGCTGTCGTTTCATATTTGCTGTACAGACATTAAAGTAGTATCGATCTTCTGATTCAACTCCCCTGCCAGAAAACAGTATTTCCAAAAATGCAAACAAAACTTCAAATTATATGTGACTTTTCCTATAATATAAGTTAAGAAAAGAAAGAACACCCCCGTATAACACCAATGTTACTACAGAAGTACAACAGAATTGGTCATATTCATCTCAGCTTTTGTGATATGACTGGCTGAACCCTTCTCCTCCTCCAGTGTGAGGTCATGGAGGACGTCCCATGGCCCTCACCGGGTCTTTGTACCCCACTCTCCCATGGACCTGGAGCTGGGTCACCGTGTCAGGATCATGCTACCATCTGGACGGATCAGCACAGGGACGATTCGTTACCTGGGTCACCTGCAGGGGGAGGCAGAGCTCCACCTCGGGGTGGAGCTGCTGACACCCGATCACGGACTGCATGATGGCAGCCACAGAGGACAAAGCTACTTCGAATGGTAACCGATCTAATATTGTTGGAACACGCGGTGGTTGACTGGGATAATTTCACTGCTTTTTGAATTTTGACAATTCATATGCCTCCTACAAATCCTTAATTATTACTGTGTTTGTGCACCAGAAGTTGATTTATTACATTGCAAATTGACACAATGCAGTTAAATGACCTGCTAATATTCTGGCAGGATCACCCGTTGTTAAAGTATTCCCACAGCCTGGGTTAAACACATACAATTACAATAAAGTGGCTCGTGGTGAACGAAGGCGTCACACTGTCCCCTCAGGTATTTAACAGGCAAACAATGCCTCCAGACATACTTGAGCAAATCCTGCGCACTAAGTGGCTGAGCTCAATATGCAAATCCTAAGGTGAGGTAAACTTGGCATACTCAAATAACAGTATTCAAGAAGTGAAGCGTTATCTTGGGACATGGGTTGTGAACTCACTTGAATTGCCATGGGACTGAAATCTAGTCTTTTCTTCATGAGCCCGTGCAGCGAAATACAATGAACTTTACTGTGAGCTTCAAGTGAACACACATAACCAAATCTATGTGGAAGATTTGATTTGAAATTAACTTTAAACACGCCCGTCATTGTGATACTTTCATATTTCTGTTCTTGTTTCTTTTTAGCAAGCTGGGCTATGGTGCCTTTGTACCATTCCACAAGCTGCTGATGGCCTGGGAATGACAACAGCACAGGCTATCATGTCGCGACGGCCCATCTGGATGCAGAACTGTAGTTGCAGCCATGGATTTAATAGCTTATTATTATGAGACAAATCTTTGTATAAAAGTACATGAATAAGGTTTCTCTTGTCTGTTCTTCACAATAAAAGAAAAAGAAAACCCCACAATTCCATTCAAATGTGTGACCCTGGACGGACAGTGGTTTTAAATTTGCACAAAGTCAACGCTGTTCTTATTTTGTGTCAGTTTTATTTGGTCGTCTGCTCACATATCTTGTGAAAAAGCTCTTGAAAAATGCTACATTTCAGGATCAGGCCCGGCTTAAAACTTTAAGAATGACAACAATCTTGTCCTTGACGAACAGAAATTTCTCACAGGGATAATGCTGGCATGTTGATGTAGTGTTTACCATGCCCACTGTTAGTTTAGCGTGGTGGCACGCCAGTATTTGCTACAGCTGATGGCAGCTGCCTTTACTTTTGCATTAAGCCAGATACCAAAGAAGTCAGGGGGATCTACGTGATGACTTTTGATGTGATCACCTTTCCTCTGAATGTGTTTCCATGTATGTGTTTACCAGATTTACACAGCAATACATCTACTAGTTGTTGAGATATTTTAAAACAAAAAAGCATTGTCAAACTAATGGTGGCGCTCGAAATAAAGTCAAAAGATTATCAAAAGTACTTAGGGTTCATCCAAAGGACCCAGAGATCGTCTGTGTAAAATGTTATGGCAATCCATCAAAGATTTGTCAAGATATTTCACTCTGGACCAAACAAATCAACATTAGCAAATGTTCAGGTCAGTTTTAACATATTTTCAGAAAATGAAGCTGCATTATTCAGCAGTTACTTCCTCCAGTGGACATCTGATTGTCACATGAGCATACTCGCGCACACAAACACAGGCTGACCTTTCTCCTCTGATACTGGAAAAACAAAAATGATTTGCTCGAGCTTGCAACATGAGCTGCAGAGAACATTTGTAATTTTTGAAAATCCCTGGGCTCTCCCTAGAATAACTGTTGGAGCAGACAGGTCTGCGCATACACTTGTGAAATTAAATCTAACAAGGGAGTTTATTGGGAATTTTAGGCAATATGTTATGATGCAAGCATGAGTGAGTGCCAAGTTCCTCTGTTCCTGGTAAACTTTGGGGGCGTGTTTCCAGGAACACTAGCTGTGCTTAAGGTGCAGCACCATCCAAGTAAGACCAACTGACGCAGAATATCTGAGACATGACATGTTTTAATTTTTGTGACATGGTTTTTCCTACACATGCTTATCACAAATTAATCTTACAGCACACATTTACAAAAAAAAAAGAAGATTTTCATAGAGAACATAAATCTGCATGTTCATGAGAACTACATTTTCACATTTCTATTGTCAACTCTCAATCGCACAGTAACCCCCAAATACTTACAATAATACAGTATGATGTTACGGCAACACTTGTTGTCGAGAACGTTCGATGAAACTGATTCTGGCTTACAGGAAAAAAGTGTCGACACACCAGCAAATTCCTCTCGCTGCGGTCAACGTCTTATTCTCAGTTTCACTGTTGAATAAGGATTTTTCACTGTATTTCCTGCATGTTGAAATACGCTATAGTCACACCTCACAGAGATAACATTGAACAGCAAGTTGTTCTGGAGAACTACAGTGATTAAAGAAGAAAAAAAAAAAATAATACTTGATTTACATACCATCTGAGTACTTACTGTTGGATAACGATTAATATACATCACATTTGACACAATATGCATCAACAGTCAAAACTCTAGAAACTCAGCAGGAACTATTCGGTCTAGAGGCACTTTCCATCCGGAACGTGGAGGACAAGGTCACGTTTGACTACAATGTCATACAAATGCATTAAAACTCAGAACTGATCTGAGATTTTCATAAATACGAAGGCACGTTGCAAATCCATAATGGCACTTTAGACAGAATGAAACAATCTCTGCAATCAGTTTTCAAATCACTCAACGACAGATGCGATAACAACTTCTCAATACATTCCTTGTTTGCGATGACAGATTGTCAACGCAAGTACCATGTTAGTTCTGACTGAAGAGGACACAGCAGAAGAAAAGTCCTCAGAATATCCCTCTCTGAGTCTTCAATTTGAGGATCTCTGCGGCCAATTTTTCCGCATCCATCAGATGGGGGAACATTGTCATGACTGTATCCACCTCCTGCGGGTTGAAGATGGTGTGCAGATTCTTCCGGAGCTCCAGCCTTTGTGGGTCAAAAGCAGCAGAGAAGGACTGCTGCTGGCCCCAAGAATGGTACTGTTGGCCCTCGTGAGAGCAGCAAGAGCTGTGGCTGTGTGAGGTATGGGCCGAGGAGGGGAGACTATGTGACGTCCTGGCTTGCGGAAGCCCCTGAAAGGGATCCGACCAGTAATTCTGCTGATGATGCGGGGCTCCGCTGTAGTGGAGATGGCTGGGGAGGCTGCCGTGGTGTTGCACGCCAGGTGGGAACACGTGGGGAGGGTAGGTGTCGTATTTAGGTTGACCCTTTGAGTCCAGGTTTCTGTTACGTTGCTGATGAGCTGCTGAGGGTGGGACTTGGGAACAGCACCTGCAGGACTGGCTGGTGTTATTTTTCTCTAAATGCACTGAGGTGTGTCTGGGTCCAGCGAGGGCACTTGCCTGTTGGGGCATGGGCCTGTGGGAGTTGCTGTGGCAAAGGTCGGAGTACTGACTCTCATAAGAGCCAAGGCCAGAATCCAGATACTCGTGAGACATGTTGGCATAGTAATGATTGGGCATCGTGTGCAGCCCAGGCCAGTCTTTCTGACAGTGGTTGATTGTCACAGAGCAGGGCATGTGATTTGGACTTTTTCTAGGATCCTCTCTGTACAGCAGTCTATTTTCACTAACCTGACCAGGATGCAGAGAACTTTTCTGTGCTCTGCCGTACTCTGTGCTAGAGTCTTGATGATGGGAATAGGCACTGTGAGCCGGCCCGGGCTCGGACTGAAGATGTCTGGGTGATAATCTGGCATTTCTCTCTTCTTTTACAGTCGAAATCTGGGCTTTCTCTCTCAGTTCATCAGCCAAGGAGAGGTAGGACTGGTTTGTCCGCTCTGGGTGGTAGAACTTACATTTGATGCCATAAGTGCACTTTTTGTCTAGGGGAAAACAAAATTGGACACACAAACAAACAAAAGTTATAGGTCATGTCATTTGGGAAGTTCATTCTTTCCTCGTCCAAAACCTCGTTCAAAAGTCTCACAATCAGCTGCATAGAAATACTGCATACTTTAACAAAATCCTTCCCCTTCCTGAGCTCTGTGCTATTCCTATCTTACCATAAGGACAGAGCTGTCTCTTTTGATCCGAAGGCAGAGGCTTTTTCCGAAGGAAGTTGTCAAGACTGGGGCCATGGCGACCCAGAGGGTCATCTGGGGGCATGAACCTGGCCAAAAAATAACAACAGTCACGACTGATTGCTGACTTCTTCATTTTCCTTGTGAGAAATCAGCTGGGTGCAGCATAATTATGTTTCCCTGATTACACCCTCAGGATGCAATATGCCCTCCGGAGCAACATTAAACAGGTTTCATGGAAGTCAGATGCGAAACTGCACAGGCTCAGGTAGAAAAACAGGCTAATTGCTTACTTGTCATTCACAAAGGAGTACATAAGGAGCCTCTCCTCGATGCATTTCTTCCACTCGGGTCTCTCTCCTTGGAGGTCACGGTAGGTGTCATTGGATACGATCACTCCGTCGGACTCGTAGGCCAACTTGACGATAAAGCGGTCATCGTAGCAAACCACTCGCTTACCTCCAACGCGGCGGGACGGAGTGAAGACTACTATTTTCCGTTTTTCAAGCTCCAACAGGATGTGTTGATCTGAAAGTGCAAACAATCATGTGTGAGATGGCTGTGGTGAGATAGTGTACAGGAGGTAGTTGTATTACTCTTTTCTATTAGAGAAGCGAAGTCAGAAGGGGTCTAGTGGACCACCAAGGGACCTTATTTTGAAAAATGCTGTTAAATGATGCGATTAATTACACATAAGACCATTTTTCAGCTTGAGAAAACTGCAGCTTGTCATAAAACTGTTGAGATAAAAGACTGTGAAATTATTGAATTATGTTATGCTGCGTAAGTGATGTCTCGTTTAAAGCAAGATTATATAGAAATACTGGCAAAATGGCATTTTGTGGGGTTTGGCGCCCCCTACAGTTTCTGAATGCAACACCACTGACCTAAATACAAATCCCAGGTCTGTAGCAATATGTCAGACATAATGTAGGTGCTAACTACAAACAAAACATGTCATGTATTGAAAACTTGTATCTTGCCTCTAACACCGTGATCCTACCCTCTCACTGAAGTTACGTAGTACAGAAACAAGTGATAGGGGGGCTGTAATTTTCATCTTTATTTATACCTTTTCTGTGCCGAGGTGACGACCATGACTGTCTCGGATGCCCCTGAGCTAGAGCTAACGTGATAAAGTGCCCTCGAAGGTACTTTTCCAGAGCCCTTCCAGCGTGCAGGTGCCCCACTGCATACAGCTGGGGCCCCTTTTGCCCTTCAAACATCCTGAGTACCCCACTGGGTTTTACACAAAACTAAATTAAGTTATTTGTGACTTTCTCAACTTGTAAGATTAGCTTTTAAATTCACAAGCATCACATTTGTAATTCATGGCCCAATTCAGACAGGATAAAAAAAACAAAAACTATTCATCACTCGTCATTCGCCACTGGGAGGGGCAGACTTGGCCTCCTTATCGAAAACTGTTTTGCAACTGCTACTATGTCGCAGTTTTTGATTGACGGTACTGTGTCAGGAGTGCTGCTATGTTATGTCACTTGACATTAATCTCTCATCACCAAAAACCACAATGCTTTTTAAAGAAATCTAATTTGCATCTTACAAAGCCTCAGCGATCAATCATTCAGAGCAAAGGTATTACATCACCTGTAAGAACATCAGAACCATCTCTGTGTACAGTATACCATATTACCTGCAAGGTGAGTTTATGAAAGCATATGACACTCACTGTTTGCTGTCAGAAGTGAAAAGAACCATGAGATTTGCATAAATTAACAATACACTCAAACGCTTAAAGGCACTTTTCTCACTAAGTGCTTCTGTTTGTCTGGTCTGTCATCACTTCACCTCTCGCTCTATATGATCTCTTTTCTGTAGATTATTGTCAGCAGTTAACCGCACAGCTCGCAGCAAGTAAGCGAGGTGTGGAAGAAAAAACACAGCTGGACTTCCTGGTGGGGCTTTCCCACGAATGAACTGCAGGCGGATTTTTTACTTCCTTGTTCACTGTTTTAAAATAGAAGCTTTTGGATTGCACCACATGGGCTGCACGGCTACTAAATCATGAGAGCCACAAGATGATGATGCATAGCTTTTTTTTTTTATAAGGGACGGTCCGCCATTCCTTATATAGTTGTAGGGAGTCAAATGTTGGCTTGGAAAAACCTGATGCATTAAGCATGAAAGAAAAGGCAGCTTCTCTGCCATCAGGGATGGTGTAGTGTCAACATGATATTAATCTGTCAGATACACCCAAAAACACTTCTGACTCAGCTGCCAGAAATGTAGAGCTGCATATTGTGTTCACACTGCACCCACACCAAAAGTGTGAACAGCAAATCAATCTTAGTGTATGCCCCACACTTGGTGCTTTCTTGGTATCTAATTGGAACATAACTTGATATCCAGTTGGGTTAACCACTGTTTCACAATCTTGACTGTGTAGCCCAGAGGCAAAATTCAGTAATTCATCCTCTGACAACATTGAAACATAATCTCATGGCTGAGTGAATCACAGATACGGGAATATGCATGACTACAGCGCTGGGGGTAGTTGCATTCACGTTTGTTGGTAAAAGAGAAGCTACATAGTCAAATGAAACAAAAGCTACTGATGACTGCTCTCTAACGAAAGGAAGAGTTCCACATTTTGGAAACATCCTTATTTGTTTTTTCTACCAACACCTCTTAAGGCTCAATAATTAACATATCTTGTTAATTAGTGAACTCTGAGCGTTAAAGGACAATTTGTTTTTATGGGTGTTTTGTGCCGGACTATCCCCTTGAGTGGATGTGACTCCAGGAAGTGACTGATCCCAGCAAAGAGATAGAGATAGAGGAAGGAGATTAACCCCTTGTAAAACAGCAAATACAAGTTTTCTATAATATGTTTCTACAGAAGGGATTAACGCAATTAGATACAATTTGTTAAGAGGTGATGGTAAACTGATTTTGTTACTGTCAGATGGAGCCAGGTAAGCTGTTCTGCCCTGTTTCCAGTATATGTACACAGCTAAGCTTGAGTTTCTCACCTATCAGTATTTTTCATTGGCAGAAATGACACAGACTAGACTGCTTTCTTTTGCTGGCTGTGAATCAATGACAGTGACTCATCAACATAGTCTGCGACAAGTCCGTTTGATTCAAGACGAGCCAGAAAAGATTTACATCATGTAAGATATGCATACCGGCATCCGCTCTGGCTGGTAGACGATGGTATCGACTGTGGTGCTCATGTAAGGTACTGCGGGCTAGGAATGTCACTTCTTTATTTATCTGCCTCCTAGGTGTGTTAAGAAGGCCTTCGTGTACAAATCAGTGTTTGACAACACGTTTTTTAAAGGGAACTGTATTGTCACTGACCGTCGTTAGCTTAGCCACACTGCACAGTCCCTTACTTCACACTTAAACACTTATTAAAGCCACAGGAACCTTTTGCTCAATTGTAATCAATATGGTGCAGAGCTATTAAAGCTGCTGCAAGTGATATTTATTTATTAAAATAAGTGTTAAAAAGCTCTATATTCATACAGTAATCGCTGTTATAGATTGTTTGGACCCAGGTCCAAGAAATGTTCTGGCATCCCTGCCCACTTTGTCCAATCAGGACAGAGAACTCCATAAAGAGGCGGTCCTGTCTGCTCATGAACACTCAGAGAGCACGATTCAACTGTTTGCCGCCATGTCTGGCTGAGTGTTCATGTGGTGACGGAGAGAGGAGGGTGGGAACTGCTGACTGCAAAAAACAGGCAGGAAGTCAGCTAAAACTATGACAGTGCTGACAGCAGCTTTAGCAGCTAGTTTTGGACTGAACTGAACATGACAACTTAAACTGGCAACAGACAGCGCTGTACCTATTGTGATGCGTTCATTTGGCTCAGGAAAAGAGCTGAACAAACGGTCAGTGACTATAAATATTTGAATTGACCTGAACTCAACAAAGTCACTCAAATCAGTGAAGTGACTCATGGTTTCTACCTCTATTGTGTCCTGTATGCTAATAACGAGAAGTCCAGTTCCATGGCTTAAACTGAAAAAGTAAGCTAGTTAGCCTAGTTAGCCTACCACTCAAGTTAATGACTGCAAAGGTCAATAAAAATAAAGAAGAGATGTCATGAAGTAAACTCTAGTGCCCCTCCTAGTTCAATGTAAATGTATTATGACTTTGTGGCTGCTGGTGCCCGATCGCATACAACTGGTGCCCCTTTTGTTTTTCCAGCCCATGCCCCTCAAACATCCTGAGTCCACCACTGTATAAAAGGGAGTTTTTCTTTGACAGAGAACTTTGACAGTGTGGCTAAACTAAAATCCAATCTGCTGGATCAGAACCATTTGTGTGCTTGCTTGTGCCCGTATCCTCACCTGTTATGGGGGCATCGGGCCTGGGCTGCTCTTTGCGCCAAGTGGGAACAAACACAATGACTGTATCATGTCCTCTGTCCAGGAAGAAGTTCACCGCGAGCTGGATGCCACGGCATGAGAACACTTCCTTGTTTCCATGACTGAAAGGAGAACATGAAAGGAAATAGTTTGACCGTAAATAATATGGGAGGGAGAGGCAAAACTACAGTTGATCTGCGCAAACACCACAAGCCCTTCTGTGTTGTCTCTGTCAGGGAACCTTCCTCCAGGCTATTATTACTTTGTATGAACTTTATGTGTGACTATCGAGAGGTGGAGATTTTGAGGGGTGCGCCTGAATTTGCATATTAGCCATAGCGTTTATGAAACAAGCACAGGCAAGATGGTGAACGCCCGAAATAGTCGAGTGACACAAAGCTAGAGGAAAGTGTGTCAGGGTCACGGCTGAACAGCAACCAGGCGATGAGTGACGGCCGTTCGAGACATGTCATTTACTTTACTCGGCAATTTACTGTCTCCCAGGTGTTATGTCACTGTATGTGTACAGGTAATTCAAACCACTTGGTGGATCAAAGTAGCAAAACATTACAGCCATGAGTTCTTATTTAGAATCTATCATGGCATAAAAGAAAGAAAAAGCCTTTAGAGATTACCTGATGGCAACATTGCTGCCGTCAATAACGACAGGCCTCAATTCTGTGTCAGTACTCTTCTGGTCCCCGAGTTGCGGTGTGATCCTGGAGGGTCCCAGGGCCCAACTGGGAGGCAGCAGAGAGTCCCTCTGGCCTGTGCTCCTCTTATCACTGTCAGAACTGGACGCGCAGGGCGCATTGTTGGTCCTGCTCCGGACCAGCTCTCCCAGCACGGAGTTGGTGTCCGTGCTCAGACCCAGCTTCCTCAGAGCGGCCTTCACCTCTGCCGAGGAGTAACCCAGTTTCCTGAAGAAGTCCACTCTGAGCTGGAGCTCCTCGCTGTCTGGCTGGAGCAGGTCTGAAGCTGAGGTGTGGCTGAGAAGTGCCTGATCCATCCTGGAGCATTTGGACCTCTTTTCAGCAGCATAGAAGATGTGTTACAAAGCCTAGTGGTGACGTTCATCGACTGACTGCAGGAAAATTACATGTAATGTGATTAGGAATGCATGTTTATACAACATCTTAACATCCAGTTTTGCTTTTTTTTAAAAATATATGTTATAACACAGTTTAATACACTCCTTTAGTTTCTAAATAAACGTATTCCAACTCTTTACTAAAGCTGCAGGACGTTTAAGAACATTAACTAATCTAACCAAGATTGCATTTTTTTCATGGTCCAGTAGTTTTTGCTTTACTAGTTAAAGTTTAGTTCTGAGTTTGTAATAATTATTCCATCAGCTGCTTGTTAAGGATTTTCATACAGAACATACCTTAGATAGCTTTTAGAGCTAAATACCCTAAAAGAATAAGCACTGAAATGTGAGAATTTGTGGTTCTGTTTGGTGACCAAGACATTTGATGGAGTAACCTTAGGCTTGATGATTTTGTGAAATCTTGTAAAGACATTCACAGACTAATCAAGAAAGTAATTGGCATATGAACATGCAAATCAAATAGTCATTGATTAAAGGTGCCCTCATAGTTTTAGGGAAGACTAAGCAAACAAACTAAATACCATCGTTTTCTGAATAAACTGAATAAACAAACTGACCTTAAAGGACAACTCGGTCTCAAACGGTTTCACTTTGTTTATATGTGGCGGACCCTGCCACCTTTCTAGCCTTGAAACAGTGTTCTGGGGAGATTATTTTCCTCTTAAACTGCTTGTTTATTCAGTTAAGGAAAATACATATACATTTGAGTTTTAATATTTTAATTTTATTTGTTTAATGATTCTGTTTTTTGAATTTCTTCTCCCAAAGAACGACACAGTGCCCCTTTAAGACTTGAATTACCACCATTAAAGTGTACTCAAAGTAAAACTACTAGCCTTATAATAATATCAATAAAAACTAGTCACTTTTTAACTCATGCGTTATCAATAGAGGACGTTCAATCAATCTGCCATTTATTACAACCTGATGATCATAAATTATACATATAAATAAATATATAAACTATCATACATAATTATTTGGAGTTTCTCACAAAGCTACAATAGATTAACTGTACGTAAAAAGATCTTTAAAAAAAATGGTCCAATGTGGGGTGTTGCCCTGTGAAATGTGTATTAATGGAGAGGTCAGAGGAAATAAACAGGGCTCCTCTTCCTCACAGTACCAGCTTCCAGAGGCCTGTTCCTCCCTATGTGTTACTGTAATGACTCAGCTCCACTGTCTCATACAAACAAGAAGAATCTGCTGCACACACTGCCCGTACAACACCATGTGTCACCTGTAACGACATCAAAATGTGTTAAAAAATAAATAAATAAATAAACGCGCCTCTACCTTCAGATCACACGGCCCGTGTACGTGACTGTACGTAACACAGGTGATCAGCACAAAGTCTCCGGCAGGACGTTTCCACCGCACGGCAGGTTTTTTTTTTTTTGGGTTAAAACAAGCTCGGATCTCACCAACAAATCTCTCCAACAGCCGAGGCGAAACGGAAGCTTACCTTCTGTGCGTGTCTCTGTCGTCTCCTCCGCTCGTCGGCAGAAAGTCAACTCTTATCTTCTGTCAGTGGGTCGAAGTACAGTAACTTTTGACACAGTTCCGACTTCATATATAG
Source organism: Spondyliosoma cantharus (assembly GCA_900302685.1). Taxonomy (NCBI): domain Eukaryota; kingdom Metazoa; phylum Chordata; class Actinopteri; order Spariformes; family Sparidae; genus Spondyliosoma; species Spondyliosoma cantharus. The sequence goes on from OMLP01044190.1 coordinate 72,569, forward strand.
CGCCTCCCTCCCACACTCCCTGGAAAAAAAATGGTTTCTTCCCTTCCTCCCTTCACAGAGGTATGCAGCAGCCGGGGCTGCAGAGACATTTGCATGTATCACAGGTTGGATAAGGTGTTCCCGTTTCCTCTGGCTGTCACTCACTCAGGACTGTAGTACACCGGTGTGTGTTTTGCATACATGCTTTGTAGCTGACAAAGTGCAGTAGCACCTAAAAGATAAAGGCAATGAAATGTCAAGTCAAGGCATTAGGTATATACCATGTCAAAAAAAAAAAAAAAAAAAAAAAAATAAACTTC
>OMLP01044190.1:91635-102668 GCA_900302685.1 Spondyliosoma cantharus
CCCAACAGCTGTTTGACTGTCTGCGTAGCATCCTGGGTGATTAACCCTGGATTTCATTCGACTAAATTTGGATGCTCCAGATTTCTCTCGTCAGCGCTGTCGTGGGATCTAAGTGCTCGCACGCAACACGGAGGTTGCTTCCTTATCTATTTTTGATATCTGCCAAACCGCAAGAAACGATATGGAGCGTGGCAAGCCATCACCAGGAATGGTGTCACAGTCCATTATTTAACGCAGTGAGACTCATTTTGTGTCTCCCTAAAAAAAAAAAAAAAACCTCTTCCATCATTACCTCCTCCGTGCAAACAACACTACTTTTCTGAAATCTCTTAATGTTTTTCCAAATTATGCCTCCTGTAAATTATTTTAGGAGTGTCTTACTTAGTGCTTCGGGGACACCTCTCCAAATCAAACACACTCACTAAAATAGGACCCATTTGTTTCTTTATGATGTCCTTTAAAGAAGTGTCTGTGTGTCTGTGTGTGTGTTCTGGGACTGGATTGGCTAGAGCTCCCTTGTGCACAGTTAAGCTACAAGAGCTCCCCATGTCAATATTAGTGTTTACATTCACACTCAACTGTGACTCAGTTCGGTACTTCAGAGGACGGATGGTTAATCTTGCCTTATGTCACTCTTAACATCCTTGGCAACGGGCCGGATTTATAGACTAATGACTGTTTCTGCGGACTGGGACTGACAATTAATTCGGCACAGCGTTTGTGGAGTGAATCAGTTACTTCTGTTTTTTTTTTTGGATGACAGCATTTGACTTGCCTTGTGCTTACAGCTCCATTAACTTCAGTGTCCTGGCCCCGGTCAGGGTTCAGGTCGCTTCGGTTTTATTGTTAATAAACAGACATCTTATCAAAGAAAGAATCAAATAAACAAAATTGCAGCTGTTGTGATTCCAAATAAAAGGCCTGCTTCCCTCACATCAAATTAATCTGCAGCATGAAAAGCAAGCCTGTGACGTAGAGTTGAATCCAGTTGGAGAAATGATTCATATTTCATTGATTTCTTTCATTTGCAGACCTACAGTGTATTTGCTTTTTTATTATTCATCGTGCATCTTTTGCCTCGTGCTTGATCAGAACTGGGTATTCACTCTACACTGGTCAATGTGAAATGTTTCTAGTAATAAAGGCAGAGAACCACTCTGCAGTTCCAGTCAGCTCTTCAGAACCTTTTAGTATCTTTCAGCTTATTGTTTTGGTTTTACGTCCTGCAAATTCACTGTTTTGCGTCAGTCTGTAAGCTCTCATCAACGCTGTTTTTTTTACTGCACGATACCCTCTCAGCACCTTCGACGTATGAAGTTGGCTGACATGCACCCACTACGTACAATATCCCAGATAAGAGCACCACCATCTTTTGCTGGTGCCGTCAGTTGGATCAAGAATCTGCGCAGTAGTGCTTGAGTGGTGGAGCTGCGGCAGCGATTTTCGACGTTTCACCTCCTTTTGATAGCAAATGATTAATTCAAATCAAACAAAAATGAACACTTGAACATATGAGCGTGATAAGAATGATCTTAAAATGGCAGGGATAATCTTAAAAATGTATTTGATGTGTCCTCTGAGTGGGTTATTCAATGTTACATACTGTATGTGGACATGGAGAGGGCAGTATTTATGAGCTGTACTGCAGCCAACCACCAGGGGGCGATCCTGATGTTTTGATTTCACTTCTGGGAAGCTGTCACGCTGTCCATGACTTTATATACAGTCAATGCTATGCACTAAACAGCAGACGTAAAGTTAGCGACTAGCTGGTGAACATAGGCACGAGGCAGATATTACCCTCATGAGTTGGTGGAGACCAAAACAGAGCCAAAAAGTGAGTGATTATCCAATCAGATGAGAATATTAGACCAGTGATTTTCAAGCTTTTTTTTTTTTTTTTAAACAAGGAACACCGGTGTTCATATTCATGGAAAACAACCTCTAAAGCATGTGTTATCACTGTTACTAGATCCCGAGCTCTTCTGAAGTAGGCCAAGTTCCTCTCAAAGTGGAATGGATGTTTGGTTTCCTAGAGCCTCTTCAGCTTGCTTAGCGTTAGCCAACGTCTACCAACAAGTGATGCGCTCAGGCTGTGGGTAGTTGACATACCCGGTCCAGTTGAAGCAACAAAACAAGTAGCTTTCATGACACTGTCGACTTTTCTTCTGCACTGGTGGTTAGTTGAGGTTCTCCCTGCACAGGACGGCCATTTTCTCCCCGTTATCCTCCCTCACACTGGCTGTCAATCAGGGCCTTTGACGTGTCACACTCTGATAACTCCTACCATCTGACAATTACGTTAACGGCTGTGCCCTGAAGGTTTTTCTTTTTTTTTTTTTTTTAGGGTTTAGAATTTGACTCTGTGTTGGGAAATGAGCGTGTACAAGAGTTAATTAAAAACTCATTACTTGTTTTATAATTGTATATTGCGCCGCGACACACCATTTGGGAGCCCCTGTATTAGACCTACATTTGTCAGGTGGTAAAAGACTCCTGCTACTGTTCCCGGGCTATACACCACATAGGCGGGTTAATGTTTTTCACGGAAATAGTCATGGGTTGGGGTTAGGGTTAATATAAAAACAAAATCCTAATGTTGCCAAAAAAATCCATTTGGCCAGAAAAACTTTATAAGGTGTTGATGTGTCAGAGAGTTGTGCGAAAAGACTGTTTCCACTAAATACATAAAAAAATCTAATCTTTAATTTCCTTCAAGTTATTTGCGTGTGTTGTATAACATTAGCCGAAGCCAACGCTTTTCATTCACTGCCTCTCAGAAGTATGAATGATAATGTTGAAATGTAACTTTCAATCACATGCCCTTTCCATTGGAGTTAGGCAAGAGTTAAAGTAATAATCTCAAAAGATTTTCGTGTAAGTAAATATCTGTTAAGTCACGATCTATTGCCGAATGATGTAATGCAATGATGATCGAGCCCACAGCCAACAGATATATAGGACTTTCCCGTAAAATATCACAAGCGGAGTAAGTGACGTGTGGTTGAGCAGTGGTTGGTCGGTTAGAGAGAGTAAGTTGTTTGCAAGCGACATAACAGTTTTGTTTGTCGTGGTCTCTGCTAGCGTTGGGAGTAAACCGTTACTGTTAACGGTCATGTACGAACCAACAAAGAAAAGACAGATAACAGCGGATGACCAAACATGGAAAAAAAAAGTACAAATCCAAATCCAAAGAAATAAAACCAATTGACGCCACACAGGCGACACTGGATCTCCGGCAAGCAGTGAGCTATGGAAATCTTCAGGATTGCCATTTTTAGCGGTAGCAACAGATGTCTCATGGATACTTCTCCAAATTGCTGTTTCAAAACAGGAACGTTTTCTCCGTCAGTAGATTGAGGGTTTTAAAAAGTATACCCAGGAGTTTTTGTGTTTGCGCTGCACATCCGGCACAGACAAATTATGTGTGTGTCTTGCTAATCTGAGGTTTTATGGAGTCGCCTTTGGAGATAAATCGAGATAGAGCACATGCCACATCAAAGCATCAAAGCAGACTGAGATGCAGATGGACTTTGTGTCCCTTCATTACACATGCACTAAAGCACTTGGCGGTGATTTCGCTTGCCACTGGTGAAGGGATCCCGGCCACTTAACCAGCTATATCCCGAGCCCACTGTGACGATCGGTCAATCGCATTTATTTCTCCTCCATCTCAAATACACACACACACACACACACACACACACACACACACACACACACACACACACACACACACACACACACACACACACCTATACGGGCACACGTACACACACAGACCCACATGTACACATAAGTTCATGTGTAAGGATGGGATCTGGGTGCCATGACAACAGGGCACATCAAAATCCAATTAAATGGAACTTCCTCCCACTTCAGCAGACCGACAAATAACTTCCTCCTACCCCTCTTACCCCTCTGCATGAAAATAACTTTGGAATGTTTAAGTTATTCACGTCTTGCGCTCGTGTAAAGTTGATAAGATTAATACGTCAAATCAAACTGGTGGAGGGAAATTGTGTGTGTGTGTGTGTGTGTGTGTGTGGGGGGGTAGCCTGCACAAACGCAATTTCTCCAGGCATGTCACTAAATTACATGACATGAACACAGGGTGATAATGGTCCAGTAATTGCATAATAAGAAATACCCATGCATGCATAATTTTCATGCATTCAATTTCATACTTGATGCGTTTAAATTGGGTGAAAAGTATCATATTGTGGAATCATATTCAAACAGGCTCTTTATGTGAAACAGCTCTTGAATTATTAGTTAGCCTGCTCCTGACGTGCGCCTGAAATATTGGATGATCTATATGCAGGAAGGCGGCAACATGATCTACCGCACTTGTAAAACATCACGCTGACACACTGAAGCAAAGCTAACTTCCCCAAGACCTTAGCTTTTCAGCAAAAACATGCATCTGTAGATCCCCATCTGCCGCTGGGTTTCCACAGTGTGTTAAACGGAGTGGGCATCATCAATCACTGCCACCCCCACACGGGCACTGCCAAGCCCCCAGAGAGAGATGCAAGAACCGGGCAAGACAGAGAGAGAACCAGTCTCCCTGCCTCCACAGAGAAGCAGCTTACATATTACGCATCCGAGAGGCTGGCCGGGTAATGTCCCTCAAGGGCTGCCTTCATGCTGTGCTCAGTGGCTGCTGGGGGAGAGGCTGCCACTGCAAGACTAAACCCACGAGACTGAACATCACATTAACGCCGCGGCGAGCCTTGGGAGGCCTTCCGATGCAGATTGAGAGGCCAGGCCCACCACCACAATTAAAAAGGAAATGATTAACAATTAGCCTGCTAGAGAGAAATAAACAAGCGGTTTGCCGGGACAGCTCTTCCACTGCTGTGGACCCATTTGTGTAATGGGGGAGCATGTATATTCTGTTCAAGATAGTGAAGTGCACTCCATGTGCTGATGAGTGTTCATAGCCCACGGGGCTCAGCAGGGTTTGTGCCTCCTACACCATGCCGCCCAAACCCACGCACTTCACTCGTCTGAGCAGAAAGAGGAGAGAGAGCGAGGTCATCTGTTTAGTTCGTTGCAAACCGTTGGCCTCAGCAGCACTCGCGCTCCTCTGTTGTGAGATTCTACAATTTTCTAGATTAACAGAATTTCGTCCTGTTGTTGTTCACGGGTCACCGTTTCATTGGATCTGTTCCTGGATTCCTCCCTCCCCCCCCCCGGCCGCCGTACATACTGTAGGTTTGCAGTGTATCGGCTGCAATGACACTTGTCGAATGCTGACTCAGAGTGACTGTTACAAATTGTAGAATAAATCAAAAGACACAGGAGAAAACACACTTGATAAAATCCTCTGACAATTGAATGATAAATTTGTTGCCCCGTGCCCGACTGCGCTCCGGATTGCCTGGAGGTTATTGCTGTGTACTTTATCCACTGCTGGCCATTCATCACCTGGGCACAGTATCAGCCTCAGTCCCTCACTCACATATGCAGAGAGAGAGAGAGAGAGAGAATGCAGGTATAAGGTGTTTTTCTGTGTGTAAAAGTCAAGATAACAATTCATGCATGACTGTCCGGCAGGTCTCGTCCTGTCTCAATAATACGTTTTTAGTACAAATCTCATGACCTTGTCTTTACTTCCCACTTTATTTTCATAAAAACAGAGATGAAGCGGAATCGTTTTAACCTATGGTTTGGTCACTTCAACTCACTACTCACTATTGTAGTCCTGCAGAGAGATTTCATCAACATCAACATATTTTTCCAGAACAAGATACCCGGTTAAAGGGGGCAGCATATCACCGTAGTAACCGCTAACTGCTGCTACATCTAACAGTTGGATAGTTAGCTTTATTAGCCGCGCAGCTAGTGGTTCAGACTGGGACCTTGGAGGGGTATTATGAAAAAGGTACGGGCAGAGGCTAGCTGGTTAGCATGCTAACTTTAGTAGATCTCATTGCAGCAAAATATATAGAGGCTTTGAGATTATGTTGATAATGTTGCACATTTTGGATGTTTTAAAGTAAATTTCTTATACATTGCACCTTCAATATAATCTATAATACAGTAATATACGCACATAACCCACACAACACGATGAATGAGTTGGAAATCAGTGAATAAAAGAGAGTAGGAACAATATAGGGATAATATGATGTTCTTTTATTAAATTTCTTACATTCAAAGACTCAACTTTTCAGACATTGATAAGCTGATATTGTCATTTGTAACGAGAAAAGAGCAGTGTTACATTCAAAACAAATGCAAAATCTAAGTATTTTGGCAAGTGGATTCTTCTTGACCCTCTTGTGAATATACAGACTGGCCTAACGTCCGCCTGTAGAGAACCGCTCGGCCTCAGTACAAAGACAAACCTATAGCTGCATCTTGGCATCGCGGTGGTATCTGTGAGCAATGACAGATGGCTGCAGATCTATTGAATAACTGCCATATCTGTGAATCTCCACTTCGTTGTGTGACCGCCCGCCGGCAGTGACGCGAGAACAAGTCGCGTGAACGAAGGCTACGCGCGGCATCTGAGACAATGTCGCCCTTGTTTCCTCATGGAAAACACGAAGCACGTCTCTCCGTCAGTTACCCCGGTGGGACAACGGCGTTGTGATGCTCGACACCCCTCGCCTGGAACGTTCCCAAACACTGCGGAAGTCTCCAAGATTTAAAGTAATGCATATTCATGAGAACATAATCATGGCTGAGGCTGTGTAAAACTTCATTACATATTCATACACGGGGACTTTTCTTATATACACAAGTTAAACTACTTTATGTTTCCTCTACAGTTCAACAGTATGCCGAATTAATAAGGAAAAGGGGAAGTTAAATAAAAGAATGGAATTGCCGCCGTGGTTCAAGGTCAACACGCTCTCGAAACCTGTGTATCTAAAGATAAATGACTAATCACAATCGAAATACTTGAAGTAAGAACCGCACGAATGTATCCGAGACGGCTCGGATTAAACACGTCAACCTTGTTAAAGCTTCTCACACCTTTTTTCACTATGAGCTTAACAAACACCGAGGCTGTTTACTTGGCAGATAAGATGGAATTCAAGTGTGAGGCAACTGCTGGCACAGACCGGCTGTAGATAGTCTCAGAGAGCGAGAGAAAATATATAACAAAAGAGAGACCAAAGATACAGTAAACACATGGCTAATAGACACTACGGAAAGAATAAAGTGACGAAAGCCAAGACTGTCATTTAGAAATAGTGGACATCTTGCCAGACATCTTACTCCAGCTTGCCAGGAGTGCGTTTTTTTCCTTTTGAGCCGCTGCCGTTTACTTCTCATCCATCTGTCAGGAGAGAGCTTTAGCTTGTCGGCGGTGCACTCACCGCCTTTGTCTTGTAAATTCAACTTCTGACATCTACGAGACTGCAGAGGGTTGTCGCTCGACAGAAATAGACTTCTTGTTTTTGTTTTTTGGTCTTTTTTTTTCCCCCCACCGTTTCCTAACAACAAAGCACCTCTGTATCAAAAAACCGCAATGGGTGTACCTTGAAGTAGGAGCCATATATAGAAATCTTGTAAATCAGGCATGAATTAACACTGGGGTGGCTGTTGACTTGGAACATTTCAAACGCCTTCAGAAAAGTGATGGTGTTGGCAGTGACAGACGAAAGGAGTTGTTCTGAAGGAGTCAAGCAGGCCAAGAATGCCCTTTGTGCTAATGGAGCACAGGAACACTGTGGTAGTACCTGGGCTGAAATAATGGAAACAAATGCATTTTTCATTACGGCTGCGGCAATTAATACCCCTGTGAGTCCTGATATTGCTTTTTGAGCTGAAAATGACTCCCCTTCAAACTAAACTTGTATGTATTTCGGAGCAAAAAATGAAAAGTTTTTCGAAATCGATACGTAATAGCCCGAGATTTAAAAATACTGTGCCGGTACACTGCACAGTCTGATGTGGGATCAATAGAGAAAATGCATCTGGTTCACAGCAGGAGAGCTGGAGGATGGATCGATAATAAGCAAATTTCCAGGAATTGCAAGAGGCATCGACTATTTAATTAGCCATTTCTCTCAAAAGGTGAATCAAACACTCTTGATAAAGAAACATTAATGGGGCTTTGTGAGAAAAACCCAGAGCGAGCGCTCGTTTGCAGGCAGAGAAGAGAAGCCGGAGCATCAAACGTGCTGTCCTTCAAAGTGGACTTAATACCTGATTTAAGCCTGGAGAAGAAGTACGAGTATGATTATAATGTATCTCATATTTAAGAAATGCACAGGAAGACTAGAAGCAATTATGAACTGATACCAACACGTATTATCTGTTTAACCAAAGCCTAATAAAGATCAATCCTCTGTGCCTGAAAGCTTAATTGTTGTCCGAAAACTATTCAAAACACCATTCGGCCTCCGTCATGATGAACAGTGAGCACTGCAGTTTTTTTTACACTCATACATTCGCTGCCCTGCTGCCATAAATACTCACTAGACGCTCAGTCCACAAAAACAGCCGTGTTGGCGGCTGGTGAAGGCAGCTCATTATTACCCCTTTTTATATGATGTATATTGTTAAGCTGTAGGTAGGCTGCAGCGGCCATAGTAATCATGAAGGGCGCAGAGGAGGAAGTCAGGCGACATAGAGCGACAAAAGTCCAGGCACATCCAGGAGAGCCCTGTTCGCGTCCTAAGTTTGAATTCAGCGACAAACTCAGCTTACGTACGTTTACCTCACGAGGCCAAAACACACGGGTGTTGAGCCAATCGTTATCCTTGTGGAGCTATCTGCAGCTAGAGATGTTAGCTACGGGGACAGTTTAGGTTTAGGCTTGACGACAAGCAAGAACACTGACTGTTCTGAAAAGAAGCGTGGTGGCTCCTCAGAAGTGTAAATGCTGCTAAAGCATCTTTTATCAGAGCCGGAGATGTACAGCATACCATTGAAAGAAGCGCAAAGAAGAGCAACAAAGGCTCTCGATGGAATTTTTGTTTTCCGTTGTTCTGATAGACCGTGATAGACAGAGGCGTGGTCCAATCACCTGCCAAGTATTTTCTAAAAGCACCCGGCCTTCTCCAAACATCCAGGTGCTGTATCGTAGGCAACTGGACTTGTTTCAGTTTCTTGACGACGCTTCACCTTTCAACCAAGAGGCTTCTTCACTTCTAACTAGCTGGGTTTTAAACTCTGTGTGGGAGCGTCCTCACAGAGTCATCAAAGACAAGCGTGAGCTCTGAGTTTCAGAGTCGTTAGGGTCAAACTGGCCTTCATGTGGGTTGCTGAGGTTAGGTGAATCCAGGCGTGAATGGTCGTCAAGCTGTCTAGGGAGAGAACTCAGTAATGCAATGTAAGTGGGTTTTCGAGCAGCTCCTTTCTAGATGGTTCTGGTGGTGTGTCAGCTTCATGTAACATAACTTCATGTACTTTTTTCAACCCAAACCACGACCTTTTGGAGTTTTGGTGCCTAAATGTAACAACCTATGACTGTTTTCCAACATTAACCATGAGATGACAAAGACCCCACACACACCGCCCAGACGTCCAACTGCCTTATCCGACCACTCCGTTGCGTCTCGTCCAACCCGTTTGGCAGAAAAGTTGCAGTGAACACACCGCTTCGACGTGCTGCCAACTCCACAGCAGTGTGTACGTTCTGCGCTTGCGCAAGATGCAATAAGCCTCTTTAACAGCGGGTGGCGCTAGTCTCGTGCCAGAACTCCAAAACATGAAATGACGGAACGGAGTGCAGATAAAAACAAAGCGCACACAGTATTGATACTTGGCATTTCTGGAAAGATGACTATGGCTAGGGTGACACTCGCGTTGTGTGCTCTCAGGCTCATTATTTTACACACTGCGCTAGCACACCGCCAATCACAGTATCCAATGGCTCAGACGGCCGAATGCCAACCTCCTCAGACTACGCATGTTCAGTCGGATTAGACGCTGTCCGCGCGGTTCCGAAAGCCTCCAACGCAGCTGTACACACCGAACAGATTTGTTCTCAACCTCGTCCAAACGCATCAGACGTCCAACAGTTGGCCCTGTGTGTTCCTGCCTTAACAGGACGAGTTGCAGAGCAGTGATCCAAGATGAGGTGATTACTGCGTTATGGCATTAGAAACTTCTGACACCAATGCAAATTAGACTTTTTTCTTTGCCTATTCCAAAAACTGTAAAGGGTTTCAGGCTTCTAAGAGAGGACAATCTTTATGCCACGGCCATATTAGAGAGCACCAAATCTGTTTTAATGCACCTCTGAAAATAGTCACCAACAAATGCACTATTTACTCTTGTTTGAGTGACATTTGCTAAAAACTACAACGACCAGCTGTTTCAGGAAGAACATTTTTCTTCTTTTCGTTTGATTTGTTGACAAAAGTAAAAAGTGAAAGTACAGAATATCACCAGCCTTATCTTTTAAATGGAAAAGCATGACAGCCTATGTCTTAATTTCACTGGATTTTTTATTTTTTTTTACCAAGATGTGATTCTGTCTTTTAGGGCGACTATCGCGGCTGATAATATCACCATTATAGCCCAGACATGAGTGGGTGTAATTGACTAATGGTAGCGATGAATGTTGATATCACAAAACTGGCACTTAACATCTTAAACGCATTCAAAAATGATCTGCAAGGAGCAGCGTCCGTCCATCACCAAACACATTACACGTTACGTTTCTTTTTTCCACAGTAAATATTGAAATTTTTGGGTTCATCCTGACAGTCGCCCACACTTTGATGGCCGCGGCTCGCTCCTCTTCGACGAGGTGAACATTCGCTCTGATGCAGAACAAACGCAGAGAGATGATAGGAACGATAGAAACAGCTGTGCACAAAGGCCCGTAGATCCACCTTTACTGGATAGCGCGCGGCAAACATGAAGTCAAAACAGATGAATCATGAAAAACAGAAGAAGCAAAGCGAGGAGAAAAAATCTGATGGATGGCTTTCTGAGAAAAACACAGAAGAAAAAAAAAAAAAAGTGCTTACACACTGAGGCTGAGTGACGCTTATGGGCATTCGAGTTTTTTTTCCTTGTGATGACTCCTCTTCATGATTTATGTAGGTAGAGGCGTC
>OMLP01044190.1:114071-145343 GCA_900302685.1 Spondyliosoma cantharus
ATATATTTTTTTATATATTTTTTTTTTTTTTTTTTTTTTTAGCCTGAAGCTGATCGCAGTGCAATAATCCAGTCCTTTTGAGCCTGAGCGTTCACGGGAAAGGGAGGCAGCAAGAAGCTAAAGGTCGGACAAGGTGGGCTCGGGGAGTGAAAGGCATCCGTTCGGATCCTAGGGCGAGTCGTGGTGGAGACAAAAGTTTGTGTAGCAAATGAATTCCAACACTGCAAACATGTTGTTTTTTTTTTTAACAACGTGTTTAACCCACAAATGATGATAGAAGAAGTGTGTGTTTTTTAAAAAATATATAAATCAGTGGAAATGAGAAGCGAGACACTGCTGAAAAATACAGTTGATGTTACCTCGATTATTAAAGAGCTTTTCTGTGAAGTGGTGTGTGAGCTCTTCAAGGCTGTAAATACGACCCCTCTGGCTCCCGAACCGACTGCAGGAATCTTTGGAAGCTCCACTCATCATGCAGACGTTTTTAAACGTGATCTAATGAGAACGGACATTAATATGGGTGTGTGAGTCGTTATATGATTCCTCATCCACGGGCCACACCACGCGAGCTTCCATTCAGTGATGCATGATTAAAGAGTTTTTCCTTTTCCCTTTGCCTCCGTCTCATTCCTTTGACCAAGCATCTCCTCCTCCCTCACTATCGTCTCCACCATAACCAAAGCAAGCTGGAGACAAGGAGGGTGAAATATTGATGGTGGGGCAGTAATGAAGTCTTAATAAGAGGGATTCAGTCCAAACAATGAAAGAGGGGGTCATCCGGGGGGGTTGGAGGAAGGTGTGACGCCACATCAGAGCCATCTCTCTTGTTATTTTATAAGGTCAGCTCAATTATGTGGCCACAACAGGTAATTTATTCAATTGGCAAACTTAATAAAACGCTAGGGGGGAATGCTCCTGCCAGCTACCGAGCGTGGACTCTTGTCACTCGCAATTTAAATTACGGACCCGACCCGGACGTGCAACTCACCGAAAACAGACAACAGGTAATGATCTATTGCTTAGAAGGGGCTGCCGGAGTGGAGGAGAAAGGCAGACGAGGCTCGTAGGGGAGTTGGGAAATGGGAGGGGCCTTATTTAGCAACTTCTATTTCCACAGCCGCGCTGAAAACAAAGGGAAGAACAAAAGAAAAGTACCTCTTGAATTACTGGGGGAGCTGGCACACTTGTTTTCTGCGCTCTGTGTTGGAATAAAAGATTTGTCTGCGGATAATTTATTCCGGCGCTCCCTTTGCCATTTCCCTCTCCTTCCCCCAGTGATACGCAGAGGCTTTTTTGTGGTGGAATTCCAAATGATAAATACTGCACATTTATAAAAAGTTGAGCGGGGGATATTTAGAACGCAGGAAGATACCGCAGAAGGCCTTATGCTTTATTCACGTCCCCCGTGGGAGCCGCCGCACCCTGGGATGCGTTATGTAAAACTGGTCAAAGCCATGCTAATGCGATTTTGAATGCATGACTTCATCATCGGCGTACCGCAGGTATTGTGTCGCAGCGCAGGTTGCTCAGACTCATATGTCACCCAGAGCCAAAGGCCCCCGCCCCCGACTGAAATCAATAAATAATTCTGAAACTATAACCTACATCGCAGCGTAATATTAATCATTACACTTATTGATGAAAAATGGCTTCAGATCAGAGGCGGCGTGGGAAAGAGAGAAAGAAGAAGACATGTTTTTTTTTTTTGAGCGTGATTAACGTGGAGCTGATGATGAGCAATTAAAACGTTTGCTTTTTTACATTTCTTTATTACTCCATCGCCTCAACTGTCTTGCTATTTTGGAGTGTAATGTTACGTTGGGTAATGCTTGTGGGAATGGACTTGTCACCAAAGGGGATGCTGTTGAAATGATGCATGTGGGTGTACATTTGGTGTATTGCTGTCTTCGCCCGAAGCGAGAGATGAGAATGTCGGAATAAAGAGACGTCTCAGAACATTTTTATTTTATTTTTATTTTTTCGGTTTTGACACTGAAACATACACCACCAGCAGAATGAATAATGAACCTGGCATATGCAGAGAAAACCTACCTCACACGCTATTCACACCATCAAAGCATGACATCTGTAATGATTTTCTCTCTCTCTCCTCTCTGATTTCCCTTGTTTTTTTCATGTTGGGGAAAGATTTAAGGATCAAACTGTTGCACCTTTGCAACGCGGAACGAGTCCTTGGAAAACCCTGATCTGGTCGAGGAAGCTGGACAGACAAAATAAATGACTCGCCGAAGGTTTTATGAGGCGTCCTGACATCCGTAGCCAGGGCAAATCCCGCCTAGATGAGAAGTCACTCAATAAGACAGAGGAGGGCCTGTGCACCGGAAGCCACAAATGCTAAAAACATAATAGCCTGTTAAACCAGCAGTGAAAAGAAATGGAGGGAGGACAGGATTAGATTAGATGTCAGACATTGCCAATAGAGATTTGTGTGACAAGCCTCGATATGACTCCATTGTCCTCTGGTGAAATATGGAGACACGAGGGGTCTATTTATGAATGGTGGGTGCAGGATGAAAATACATTTTTTCAAACTGCAGGACATAAAGTTGCAACGCAAAGTGGAGCGGTAGTGGAAGTCATCACTTTTGTGTCACCGCGGCCTCCTAATGGATACAGAAGTAAGCGTCGGACAAGGTCACTAGTTTGAATTTTGGCTGGAAAAAAATTGGGTTATGGGAGAATAATAAGACGTGCTCTCAGCTCCCCCGACAACTGCCTCCTAAGCGCCCTTGATAAACAAGTGCCCTTGATCAAAGCGTCGCTCCAACTGCTTCAATTAAGCTACTCAATAATACAAGATTGCTGTAGGTCAGACCTGGAGCAATTCCAGGTCCGGTGAGGTCGGCGCTGTAAATATTTAAAGTCAGGTTTAATACCATACGCGACACGATTGCCCTGATAGAGAAAAGGCAGGAGAGTTTGTTCACAGTCCAACAGAAATGCAGCCAAATACCAAGTAAAGGAGACACTGACAATGAGAGCCCGAGTACTGTCCCAATTAAAATGAGCATTTAGCCAAGTGTTGGCCAAAAAAATCTCTGGAAGTGTTCCTGCTTATGGGAGCTGCGTTAATTTGGAGTATCCCAGCAGCTCTTTCGCCATCAGCCAGCAGCAGTGGTGGAGGGTATGAGCTGGGCTCAAAGACGTAGACACGCCATGACTCAAAGCAGCTACAGGGAGCATTAATGTTTCTGTTGATTCTGGCGGCTCCTTTGGACAAATCCAGAAGTTTCAAAGTTTTAGGACTCATCCAACCAGATCATTTGGAATCTGACCCGTCGACAGGGGTTAAGAATGAATGAATGAATGACTAAATGGGATCGTTGCTGATGTATTTCACATAGAGGCATCAGTATCAAATTGTGTTTCATTACCAGTTAAAAGTTAATTGTAACAAAATGACGCATTTCAATGCAGCCGGTGCAAACAGAGGATCAGGATCAGGTGACACAAGTTTACACTATTTATCAATAGCAAGCCTTTGCTGACAGTGTTGAACTATTCATTCAAGCTCATCAAAATCTTGCTCTGTAGACAATTCTCTCAGGGCCCGTGTCCACATACTGTAGCGTTTTATTCTGGAAGAAAAGATTAAACTTGTGTGTGCGCTGAGAGAAATTACATTGCAAACAGTTTTTTATTCAACATTGGGACATCAGGGCGAGGAGGGTGTGGGTGCATGACATGACCTATAGGAGACAAAAATACGGTGACTCTTATCGCCCAGCCATCCACTTCCTCTTCAAGCCCCGCCCATGCCAAGCAGAAACATGAATACAGGTAATTAAGTCGGTTGAACAAACACAGGTACAGATAATGGTGGACCTGCTCGTTCCTACAGCCTAGTCAATCGCCAATTTCTTTCTTTTATTTAATGTTGGACCCTGTTCTGTCACAAAACAAGTGTCGGCCATTACGTTAAGACTCCGGCCTTGAAAGAAGGCTGATGTCCAATTTGCAAATTGAGCGTCGTCCCATCGTTGGGCGCCCGATTCAACCTGCTTCCAAGGATGGGAGATGGAGCGTTACGTAGTCTGTATCGAGAAGAAGCTTTATGACTCTGATGTTATTCAATCTCACACATCACTCTGTGCATCCTTGTGTGGGAGAATGTCTACTTCCTATTTCACACAGGATTTCACTTCTAATGATCTGTAGAGGTTTGACCGTCTCACTGTGGGGCAGCAATCAAATCTATAGAGATGGATAGAAGGTGAAACCCCCTGCTGATAGAACAGGGGTTACAGTGCCCCTATGGCCTGATTTGTACATTATTTATGGCATAGTGTACATAATTCATACAATCTAAAGATCTATCACTGACAAAAAAGATCATATCAAGAATTCATCTTAGAAATGCTGTGATTTGTGTTTTAAATGAAAGTGACAGTAGATGGTAAATTCGAGCGAGACATACAAAGCAGTGCCCTGGGATTAAGATAAAACTTTTGCTCGGCTAACTTTGATGTTCCCTGCCACACCTTTAGACTTTTCATCTGGCGGCATCACGTTAAATATTCATGACTCTGGTCCTTTTGTCACAAGCATCAGGAAATCCCTGGTGAATCCTCTCTCTTTGTGTTCTGTGCGCGGAGACTGTTCACAAATACCGAGGGACGCGAATGAATGACTGCAGAGTTTGTGTTCCTGAACCTCCTGCTCCTAATGTTCCTTTCTGTTATCATAAGACCTTAAGCCACGGCACAATGAAGACTTGGGCATCTGTAAAAGCACATACTGCTAAATGTTGACCTATTTAGTACTTAGTACTGTTAATGAATCCATTTCTGATGATGGTTTAGGAGCACGAATGAAACGCTACAATGCAGCAACACATTATTTCCACAACAGAGCAGCAGAACGTGGGGTTTGTTTGTTATACCCCACATTTTTTTGATTTTATTTTATTAGGGATATCATGTAGATTACTTCATTGTTAAAAACATGTTAGGACATTATTCATGTGTTGCAAGTGTGGGAAGTGAATGTTTTAGACAAATAATAAGAATTCTGTAGTTTATTCTTACAGCTAAGTGATGAAATGTGAGAAATAAAAAAGCATTATGTGGACCACTGGTAATTTTGCAGTTCAAATAATTATGGTTATATTGTGCGTACTGGTGCTGCTGTGCTGCTTGGTGACCATGAACCAATGACCACTCATGCTGACTTCATTTAAGTCTTCTACTTCAAACCCTTAATAAAACAAATCATTTTTCTACAGTACTGGCCCAAAGGATCTTTGACATTCCTCCCCAAGAGGCATCACTCAGATCCTTTTACTGCTGTGATTGGCTGCTCAAGCTAAATATTTGAAAATGGTTGTACTCCTGTCAGTGTTGTTGTCTATTTGAGGATGTTCCACTTGATAGTATATTCCCTGAAATCCACAAGGGGGCCGTGTGGAGACAAGCACCCGGATGACGATTTTTTTTTTTGGGGGGGTATTTACAGTCTCATTTTGCTTATCGTAATAGTGCACGCTTACTAGAAGTCAACACTGCTCATATTGTCATTGCTACCGGTCCTCGTCGGAGAAATAGCCATAAAGGTGTGAAAGCAGTTATTACCAACCATGTTTATGTTTCTTCTTCGGCAGTGACCTTTAGCGGCAGTGGTAATTATTACAGCCACAAAGGAAGAAATAAGGAGCAGTAGTATAAAGGGCGAACAGTGTGTATATGGAGGAGGCCAGCAGTGGACGGTCAGGTTAAACAGGCACAGGACTCTTATTCAGGAGACTAAACAATAGGTCAAGGTGAGTTATTTGCACTTATTGACATGGTGAAATTACGTCCTGCACATAACATAATCTTAATTACTTAGGTAACAGTAGTGATTTGGACCCAAACGACAATGTTTTCCTAAACCTAACCTTGTATCTTAATGCCTCAACCTCACCAAACAGTCTTCCTGTCTTCACCTAAACAACTGCGACCTTACAGCTAAGGTCATGTGTTGGGAACTGTGATATAGAGTATGTTGTTTTGGTAGTCAACCTGTTTCACAAATTCAAAACTTGAGAAAAATATAGAGGTTAACCATTTGATAAGGGTTGTCAGTAATACTGGCACATCGTCTGCATCAGCAGATTAAAGGCTTTAAAATGAAATACAGCCACCGGACCAAGTCTGCTCATATGCTGATGACATGACGCTTTAATTCTGTGCATGCACTGCAGAGTGGTTTTCTGATTTTGCCATGTGATTATGGGTACATTTGAAAAGTACTGTATGTCTGCATCTGCCAGTGAAACATTACCATGAGAATAGACATAATATGTTGATTCTAGACTTGATGTTGATGCAATTAGGTGGAACAAACATGTGCAAACTAGAGCTGCACACTTAATGGAAATATCAGCCAAATGGCGACACGGTGGAGCGCACTATCCAAGTCACGGAAGTTGCAATTCATTTTTTTTTTTAAATAATCCTGTTCTCCAAATGTAAGAAAATAAATGTCACAGCATCATGATTTTATTTTAAGCGAGTCAAATTGATGTGATCATTCAGACTAATCGTGAATCATATCGCAATCGTAACGTCTTTCAAAAATAATCCTAATATGATACCATATCTTTGAGCGGTGCATATAGTGATATCGGGCATCTGCGATCAGCCAAAATTGGTTGAAAATATCAACAAAATCACGATGCGTCCCTGCATTTATAAAGTAGATTGCATTTATAAAGTACTCGATCAAAGAAGCCCAGTCCTGGTGAATGGACGTGGACCCGTCACGTACCAAAACCTCCACTGTCTGTTTCTAAAAACAGTTTGGAGGAAACCGCAGCAATGAATGTAGGTAACATTAGTGATTTTACATTCCAGCCCTAATTGAGGGTTGGTGTATGTCAGAATTCAATCAGCCTCCCCATTCTTCCCCCACAATCATTCTGTTTAACGAGTTTTAACCAGATAATTGCAGAGTCATCTACCATAATGTGCTTTTTTCAGGCTATTGTCATCTCATCAGTTAAGTGCTGCAACCAATTTATGTGAAGGTTAACGTGTCACTCGGGCGCCGCGCAAACAATAGCCACCCTTTAATGGGGAGTGTGAATATGACATTTTGTTCTCATTTTTTAATATACGTGTTTGTAATGTGATAATTTTGCATATGAGTAATTATTTCTTCTGTTTGCTATTGTAGGAAAACCCCCACTGCCAACTGTAGCTGTGGACAGCTCGTTGTAACCACAGGCCTCATTTCCATGAATCATTACTGTGTGAAACAAATGTAGAGCAGTGTCGGTATTCGGTAAGCCTTGGTTTTCTTCGCCACATTTGTTCAGTCTGATGCAACACGGAATCAGTTATGTGCTCTCTGCTTCCCGAATCCTGACAGCGGCTTTGCTCTGTGTGCTTCCATTTCACAGGTGGGCTCCCCTACAGCAGGAGCTGTGTTTGTTTTATATGAACTCACCGCTGACCCCGCTGACCACAAATCATGTTGAAAGAGGAGTGAGAGACTAGAATAAACCTCCATCATGGGAGAGGAAAGCACCTTTTAAGATCCGTCAAAGCCTCTGCTAATAGGGGTGATCCATCCAGGGCTTTCAAAATGTCACATCCCAGTCTCGCACATTTGCATAACCTCTAAAGCATCCCGGAGAGCGTGTGGTGCATTGATTTAGCCAGTGGCTTGGGAGATGCTTCCCTTGTTGACACAGTCGTCTAAGCGAGTGTGACTGTGGCACTCCTTAATCCACTAAACTGTGTGGCAAGTAAGTACTCTGCTGCAGTTTTACAACCCCATCATGAGTCATCCCCACACACTCAGGCTCCATAATCTGCTGACTACTCTTGGGTAAATATCATTATTTGATCTTTGATAAATCATGAATATGTGTAGTAGTATCTCACTGGAATGGCTCGGCAAGCTTGTAGTGTGAACTGTGCGCAGCTCTGTGTGACTTTAAAATCTTTAACTCAGCAACTTTAAAGTCCATTAATGGAGGCTTTCCAAAAACAGCAGAGCAGCTTAAAGTGCATTAAACATTATGACTGTTTAAAAGATATATTACACCAAGGGAGAGGGATTAAAACATTAAGTAGTTAACACACATCCCAGTGTTTTCTCTATTTTTACTTGTGTAACAGGCTTGTTGCCAGAAGCTGTCCAGAGGGCACACCTGCCGCGAATAAACCTGTGTGCATGCACTTCTCACGAACACGGTCTAAATATATTTCCATACCATATGCACAAATTATTTTCTTGACTACCTATTGGTCACATTTGGGTCATTTATTAAAGGGGCTCTGTGGAACTTCTGTGTTTCAGCTGGTTGTTTTTTCTGTTCATGGACATTCCTAAAAATATCATTAGCTGCTGTTGAGTTTAGGGAGGCACCCGTCTCATAAATTCAAATATTTTGGACTGTCGCGGGAAATCCGACCTCCAGTCCTTGACAAGAAGCTTTCATGACTCAATAAACTTAACAAACAAACTGGCCTCAAAGGAAAACACAGTATCATACTGTCTTACTTTGTTTATATTTGGTGGACCCTGCCACCTTTCTAGCTTTAAGCAGTGTAATGGGGACCTTACTTTCCCCTGGGAGCAGAGGGATTGTTTATTATTTCCTCATCAATATTGTACGTTTTAAAAATTCTGAGTTTGAATTTCTTCTCCAAAACTACATACCAACCAAACCAAGAAAGACAGGGAAGGTCTCATTTTTCACATCATGTTACAAGCTACTCGCATATGTCCAATAAAATAGTGATTAATACATGTCAATTGCCAGTGATTGTTACATAGAGCCCCCTTAATTTATATATTTCTTGCAGAGTTTGCTCATGACTGGATCCTCTCAGTTCATTTTTTATTTCCTAAATGCCTCTGGAAACATGTGACATGGTGCTAAGCTAGTTTCCTTGACAGCAGAAGCTGAAATGAGGCTTGTTAGCTCTAAATTAATCGTGTTTTGGAGAAGCTTGCTAGCTCCTACCGTTTATACTAAGGGTGCCGTGAATAGCAGCCAGCTGTTTCGTCTGTATGGCCGTTGTTATAATGTCGTCACCTTCACACCACACTAGAAAGCTAGCTTCCGTTCACGGTAACCAAAAAACGCATTCAACTAAAAGTCACCAGTTAACGCGGCCACTCGTTAAACAAGAACACCAGCAGCGCAGTAGGACCCTTGTCCTACATAAGCCGGTCTAGTGAGTGAAGATTCAGCAACTGGCTTGATTAGGTATCGTCACCCCATCGGCTCAATGAATGTTATTTTAAACCACAGACTCTATATGAATTCAATCTTCCAATCTACCTGCCGTATTTTAGATACAGTTGTGACCTAGCCATCATCAATCAAGAGGTGGACCCCACACATCTGCCGGAGCAAATGCCACGAGTCTCGCAGATTTGTCGGGTTCTAGAAACAAGTAGTTTGTAGACACAGTTTTACCACAAGGCCCCTTAAGTTTTCTGGGGCTTTTGATCAACAGCTACTTCCAAGGTTGAGAACAGAATTCGAATGCCGTCTATTTGCTAACACAGACGAGAAGAAAGAAAAGGAAACACATTATTAAACCCCATTTGCTGATGAAGCTCATATGACATGGTAGAAAGCTAAAGAACAGCTACTAAATGGACCTTGTGCTGAAATTGTCTGTTGTCTTCTAACTATTGGGTGACATTATGATGGTCAAACTCACGGTGAGGTTTTAACCACGTTTCCAATTAAAAATGCTGCATATTTGAGGATGCATTTGATTAATCAGCATTATTTAAAAACAACAACAAAAAAAAAAACATTACTTGTCATAAAATATAACTATGAATTTGCGCTGGGTTTACAATATGCAATGAGAAATTGTTTCATTAGTGCCTGGTTTCCTGTTATGCCTATACTGAGTCAATGTAACACTATGTTATATAAACCTAGAGATTAATTAGCCAGATTCCTTTTTATTCTCTCCTCAGCTGTATTTCTGGATTTTACTGGTGAGCACAATCAGTGATGGCCTGTTTTTGTGTTTGCATGCTCACACTCCTAGTGAACAAAAGGCTAAAGCGTGCTCCTCACAGAAAAGGAAACAATATCTATTGGTGTCTCGCAATCTGATTCAAATGTTATCACTGAAAAAAGGCAGCTCAACCTGACTGCTGTGATGGTATTTCAAGCGTTTTATTGTCAGTCCTCAATGCGAATCACAGAAGGAATGAAAAAGAACCAAAGAAAGAGAAGCGTGAGGGAGAAGGAGCTCGACAATGTTGTCGCCTTGACAAATATGCTCCTGCTCTTAGGAATGCTTTCTGCTCTGCAATGTGTCAAAAAGTCAACCAGAATAAGAAAATACGTGTTAGTTTGTTGAGGTCTTGGACGATAACGTGATGTTTGCTTGTGGTTACTGAAACAACACATGTTCCGTGACAGAAAAGATTATAAACACACATATTCTGATCTGATTATTCATAAACTACTTAAAACCTTTCCATCTTGAGACAAAATGTGATTGTTCACTGCAGCCTGACACTCAATGAGATGAAATCGCCTTGAGGTAAGCCTGCGACCCATTAAAATAGATATGTGCGACTGGAGAAAGACAACAAACAGGTAGCTCCTCCTGCCCAGAGGAGCCACAACAAAGAGAATCTCATTAAAGGGACTTTTTTCATCGTTCCCGGTCTTTCAACACCATCGAGATATTGTTTCTGGCGGAGACACAGATCAGTGCACGGACATTTTCACTACGACTCTGAAAGGCATTTTTAAAGCATTGAATTTGTTCCAAATCATCACTTCGTATTATCATATTAAAACCCTTCACTCTTGAGTGCCTCGGAGCATCAGTAGCGATCGTTTTGGGACGTTGTCAGCCGTGAGCAAACCCCGGCAGTCAGTGAAAAAAAAAACAAAAAAACTCTTGTTGGCGGGTCAGTCGCCGACATGATTAGAGTCTCAGGATGTGTTTAAAATGTGTATTTTACATGATGAACATCACACACAATGGAGGAGGGTACGGTGGGATAATGGAGGCAGCTAAGTGCAGCACAGAGAAGCAAGAGAAATGATGCCAAGCGAACTGAAGTTAATTTGTACAGTCTCAGACAGGGGGACCATCAAGGCATCATTTATCACCACCTCCATCTCCCAAGTTATTAATCCCTTAAGGCACTGCTTCCACAGATAGAGATCCCGACGACATGAGAGTCTGGTCAAAGGAAATTAGAAAAGACACAGTGGTGGAAAGTTCAGTAAGTAGATCTGACCCCTTGGCGCTGTATCACTGCCGTCACGGAAAAAAACTGATAACTGCAGTTCTGCTGCACATACGACTCCTGAATCCAGAGTAAAGATTTCTGTATATACTCCTCAAAGAAGGAGCGAATTTTCACAGACGAGGCACAGCCGAAGCAGTGTTGGGGAAAAACAAGATACATGTCAACATGTCAACATGACAAAATACATTAAATTGTCATCTAACTTTTTTTCAACCGTAAAATAACAGTTTCTAAATAATTGGATGGTACAGTGTCTTGTAGGTGAATGGTGTCTCTGTCTCACCCATCACTTGTTTCTGCACTGCGTAACTCCAGTGAGAGGGCAGGACCACAGCGTTACATACAAGTTTTCAACACATAACACTGCTGTGACATCGTGAGTTTTGTTAAGCACCTAAATTACATCTGACAAAAATATTACAGACCTGGGATTTGTATTTACGACAGTGGTTCCATTCAGAAACGGTGGGGTGGCGCCAAATCGCACAAAATGCCAATTTGGACATAACATTGCTTTAAATTAGACTGTTGGTGATTACACATCGGCTATACTTAATGTATTATCCTCAATTAAATAGCTTTTAGAATACAACATTCACTCACTTCATCAAATCGTTCCATTGCATCGTTTTGATTGATTGGTTTGATTATATTTATCTGTGTTCAAGATGTCGTTTAGCTCTTTAGTTTTGTCTGTGCCGAGTCCAGTCGATCAGAGTTTTATTGCATGGTCAAAACACGTTAGAAAAGTATAAACCCTCCTTCAGATATCTGGATGGTGCTGAAACAATTAGTTGATTAATCAAGTCGATGGAAAATTAATGGCCAACAGTCTTGATTATTAATTAATTATTGAAAGTTTCTGTAATCCATATTTTTTATAGTTTTCTCAAGTCGTATTTAAATTCAGTGTCACTCACCAAATTGCATTTTATGTATCTTTGAGGTCAAACAAATGTGTCAGGTGCATTTCCTTCCTCATAGGACATTTGGAAAGCATTATTTAAATAAGTGGTATTTTATATCCTGTATTGTTTATACCCATGTTTGAAAGCTTGCAGTTATCTTCCTCCCTGCCTGTGTCCGTGCATTGCTGTGTATCTTTTTGCATCACCACAATCTGTACATCAGCCGAATGGTGTGTGGTCATCAGCATGTAACCAACGTAAAAACAAGATAAAAATGGGGACCCACTGGTAGAAAAAAAAAAAAGAAAGAAAAAGGTCTAAATATCTGCAGGGAACCTTTGTAAGAATGGATCAAATGACTCAGAAATAATGCTATGTAATGGGAAAAGTGCTGCTCATGGTCACAAACCCAAGTTTCACAGTTCCCCTCAGCCCTACAGAGCATATTAACATCTTTCGACTGCTTTGAATTTCCGACCCACACAACTTTTTGATTCACGTCTGCTGCTCTCCTCAGTGTCACAACCAGATGCAGCAGGCAGCTGTTTTCAGTGATAAACCCACTGTACACTACCTGCTTAGCATCAGGCATCAGGCAGACACAGTTAGCAACTGGCTGGTGGAGATAGTGAAACATTTAGCAGCTGAGTACAGCCAGATATTTTCTTTGGTGATGGCAGAGACCAAAACAGAGCTTAAAGAGAGTAAACATTGGACTCACATCCAGGCAGGCGGATGGCCAGAAAAACCCAAATTCAAATGATTTAAATTGCTGCTTCAGGCCTGCTGGATGTGTACATAGGCCCTTTGCTAACTTGTTAGCCACAACAAACGAATCAGCTAATGGCATGTCATTGATTGGATTCCAGCTTTTTGAAAAAAGTAATTCATCAAGTGGAAATGTGTAGTATTGTGTAAGTATTTTCTACTTCATGAGGATGAAGCGTTTAGCATTTTTGGGTTTTGTACTGTTTGGGTTATGGAATGTTCTGGTCAAAATTGACTAAATGTATATGATTCAATGGAAATAATAGTTTCAGCTGTTCATCTTAAAAAGATGTACAATCTAAACATCAAACTGTGAGTGAACCTTGGGAGACAGGTGTTCCTTAAAGGTGCAGTATGTAAAAATCTGTCTAATTCATACATAGAATTTAAGGGGTGCAGCATATAGTACCTGTTAACTGCTGCCATTAGCTAGTTTGCACAGTTAACTGTGCAGTTAGCAGTCGAGACTGGGAGCAACATGGGAGTGTTGGTGTTAACAGCACCAGCTTTGGACCAGGATGGGCCATGGTTAGCTGGTTAGCATGTATAGCATATCTCTGCAGCACAGGAGACAGATGTCATAATGTCTTTTTTTTTACAATCTGTTTTTTACGATCTGTTGATGATATTAGTTAATTCATGAATGTTTTCAAATCAGATCTTACATATTGCACCTTTAATGAACAAAAAAACCTAATTATATTTCTAAAAAAATTGCCATTGAATTATTCCTCGCGATGTTTAAGGTACATTGGACTTTTCATAATTGTTGTGGGTTTAACTTTAACTAGAAAAAAATATATTTTCAGGTTTTAGAAAAGTTGCATATTTACACAAACATTTATTTATTTTCCTCCATTCCCATTATAAGTTTTATTTCTGTCAGCTACAACTTAGCCGTCTAACGCTGCGAGTTATCTCGGCATAGCAAACTGCAATTAATACTTCTGACAATAACACAGTCGCACAATGCATTCTGTACAAGCTCAGTCTGCAAAAACAATACGCCATTAGCATGCATGATTGTGATGTATTATACTGAAAATAAAATAGCGCCGTACTTCATGTGCTCGGGGCACTGAATCGATTGGGAGTTGCAACATCAGCTGGAGTGTGTATGTGTGTGAGACAGAGGAGGGAGAGAGAGAGGGAGAGATGAGAATGATTCATAGGGGGGAAAGCGCTGGGGGGAGGTTTAGGAATGATGATGAAAATCAATAAAGAATAATAAATGAGAAACAACTGGGCAGATTATAGAGGTTATTAGGATGTGGAAGAAGACCGGCTTCGTCCTTTTCGATTCACACAGGAGTACAGCGGGAGTCAAAAGCATGGAAAACACCTTAATGTGGTAATGCTGGATTGCATTTTCTGTACTGTAGGTTGTTCTCTGCCTCTTTTCATACAATAGAGGGTGGCTGTAGCCTCAAGGTTAGCGAAGCAAGATTGTGAGCAGAAGGTCACCGGATTGAACTTCTCTGGGTGCAGGAAGGGAGCGAATAATCTCCTGCCCCCAACTACTAATTAGGTGCCCTTGAGCAAGGTCTTCAACCCCCAACTGCTTCACTGCATCCACTCAAGGGTGCACCGTATGGAGCATCTCCCAGGTGTACGTGTGTGATGTGTTAATGGTGGTGTTCAGACTTTTTCGGGGTAAATACATTTTAAGAAAAACAACAGTGGCGCCGAAAAAACCTGTCTGCATTGTGCGACCGCTTAGTAGAAATGCAATCATAGGCACAAACAATGCTTGGAAATTAAAAAAGCAAGCGCTGCTTTTGCCTTTCTTTATCTGTGAGAAAACATTCAGAAGCCGTCTCCAGATTAATTAAAACCTTATAGTGTAAAGATTAAAAAAATGCCCGTGGAAGAATACTGACAGAAAAAAAACATGGACAGCTGGGGCCTTTCAAGGAAATTCTCACGCTTTGACAAAAACAAATTCGGAGTTATTTAACAGACAAGTGAGAACAGAGATAGCTGAAAAAAAAACACAACAAAAAATTAATCTTCACGGAACAGCCTGAAGAGGAGGTGTGGATGGGGATACACCGGTGTTTAGTGGATGTGCCTGCAATCACAATCGTTCTGTGCACCCCGCACTACAAGCAGGATAAAAATGTGATTCTGCACTTTTGCTTTGAAAGCTGTTTTCTGACAAAAATGTAAACGATCGATTTAATACGGATTAATGTCTTGCCAAAGTCAATTTGATGAAGACTTTGCCCGTTTTCTCCAGAATTATTCTTTCCCAACGTAAGTTTAGCATTCGCACTCCATGTTTTGCTCTTTACTAACATCCTCCGTAACATTAGTCTGACTCACCCGACGTAAACTGTTGGCATCAGCCTGTCACTGGCTGGCACTCTCCTGCCTTCAACTATCTGCGTGTTACCTTTTTCAAAATTCATGTCTCTACGAGGAATAAAAACAGAACCTCAAGGCTGTCAACCTTGGCAAGTTATGCCAACTCTAACTCTGTTTGCCAACAATACGAACCTAAACTAGCGAACAGTTGTCAACATAACTTTTTGCAGGGATTTTTACGGGGCTCGCCTCCCTCCCTCGCTACACATATTCATCCAGAACAAGTTGCAGTATTTTGCAGGGGCAAAATATCCGCCTCCCATGTCGATTGTGATTGGCTTAAACAATT
This sequence comes from Spondyliosoma cantharus, assembly GCA_900302685.1. Lineage (NCBI taxonomy): Eukaryota > Metazoa > Chordata > Actinopteri > Spariformes > Sparidae > Spondyliosoma > Spondyliosoma cantharus. Next base: position 129,660 of record OMLP01044190.1, read on the forward strand.
ACGAACAAGAAAGATCTTTTTTGAATATCAGAATGAAGCTGTTGCAGCCAGACCTTTCTCCAGTGCTGGCACAATGGCTTTTTATGCAAGGCTACCATAATGTTTAACTAGTTTACAGAATGTGTCTTGTTTGATTGACTGTGAAAGTCATCTTTGTTGCAATTGTTTTTGAGTAATGAAAAATAACATTAGCAATAAACTTCAAGAAGTGGCTGGAATTGTTTATAAAAGTGTTGCTCCCCAGATAGGGTCACTTCTCTTAGACCATCAAGAATCACGGTTGAGATCCCCCATCTTGTCTGCAACCACGATCTTTTGGCTATGTGGTTCTGGGCAGTTAGTAAGTTGAAACATCACCAACTGTTTTTTTTGTTCCTAAATTTAACCAAACCATAACCAAACAGAGAAACTTAAAGTTTGGTCTGTGGTCTGCAGAAGTGTACATAATGTAATCTTGCAATATGCCTGAAAGTTGTGGGCTGTAAAAACAAAACAAAGAGCTGCAGGACGCTAAAATGCTTCATAGAGCTGAACTACACAGTCGGGCGGGTGATCATTTTCTACAAGTTTGTCACCACACCTTTCCTTTGACATGAAGTCATCTGGCACATTGTCAACATCAAAATATTGAACAGAGCAGCTTTAAAGTGTTCTATTGTCAATCTCCGAACAACACTTTTAGAAATTGTGAACTAAAACATCCTGTGTGGAGAATAAAACAAGCCTGAATCAATACTGGGGGAAACTGGCACTCACCCATTCCAAGGCCAGGCACAACTCATATAATTTAACAGCACTCATTTAATTTAGCACAATTACAGCAGCTGTAGCAATAGGCACAGCATGGCTGGCCAACCACCAATATTGCATATCACTCAGATGATCAGCTCGTTTTTTTTTTTTTTTTTATTGTTGCCGAGTGTATTACCCAATGCTCGAGGCCATGCATTTCAAGACACCCAAATTCTCAGGGGATCAGGGGCTGTGGCTTAACCATAAAAGAATAATGAGATGCTTTGATGAAATCGCACAGGCCGTGCACAGCTGGCCCCGGTGGATGGAGTGGTCGGAGGGGTGGGGACGTGGCAGTTGAGGGGCGGCAGGGCTGAAGCAAGGGACTCCGAGCTGAGAGCACACCTCAGAGGGCTCCATCTGTTCCCTTCGTCAAAGTCCTGATGGGCAGGAATCCCCGTGCCAGGATCCTGCTGGCTGCCCCTCCTACTGGATATGCACACACACACTCACATCCGTATGCCACACACAGTGACACAAGCACAAACAAACATAAACATATACGGCACACACACGCGCACACACACACTACAGCTGTAATTGAAAACTGTGCTCAGGAGGCGGCATGTCAGAGGATGTAAGAAGTCATTTTTCTACCCACTCCATCCTCCTCTCGTCCTTGACCCGGTGACCTTGGGGCCAGCCACACCGCCCGTGACTCCACACAAGAGGCAGTGTTCAGCCTCTCGACAGACAATGGAACAAACCGTCTCCTTTCGCTGCAGCTTTAGCGTGGCGCTCGATGCCAATTCACCCAAAAGAGCAAGGTTGAGACTATTCAAAGACGACACGGGAAACTCTGTTTGTCTTTCTCTTATGGAGGGAGCCGCTTCATTCTCATCTTTAGAGGCTAAGAGGATTTGTCTCAGCGAGGTGCCTCTGCTGTGAGTTTTTAAATCACTGTTGACAACAGAGTTTCCCCCTGGATTAGATTTCCAGTTTCATTACGATGGCCCTGATAGCAACTCCCTCAGAATTGATAGAAGGTGGCTTATTATTTTACACTAAAACGTTTCCCTCCTCGCCAGACTGAAATTAATTTCAAGTTAAAAGAGACTTGTGTTGCCGCGATGTGGGACAGAGCCACAAATTCCCTTTTGAAGCTAAGTGATAAACTGCTCCTTTTGAACTTGCCTGTCAATCAGCATAACTTCTTTGTAGATTTGATCTCTTGTATTTCAGAAGCACGCGCTGTGTGGGTGGATACCTTTGTGGTTTTAGCTGCATGTGTGAAATATAAAGATACACGCTCACAGTGCCGACTGCTCGTCAGTGTCACTTCAGCGCGGTACAATTAATGTAAGAGCGATGAGGACAATGGAGCATTAGATATTCTTCTGCTTTGTGTAGCCTCACTTGTCTGATCCGTTGTTTGTATAAGAAGGCTGGATGTTGAATAGAAGAAGAAAGTGTGTGAATAAACCTTTCAGTGTGAGCATCGAAGCCATTGTGTGTATATTTCTTTATGTGATGAGGCATTTTTCGCACATTGAAGAGCCAGAATCAGTCTAGAGTTGAAGCGATTAGTTGGCTATTTGATTGATCTACTGACAAGTAAGTGAAAAAAAACAAAAAAAAAACAAGAAAAAGAACGGATCAGACAAAAACATTATGTAACTTTTTAACCTCAAACTGCTTAAAAATCATGTTGATGGTTCAGTGTCTTGTAACATGGTTACATGTGTCTCTGTCTCAGCCACTCCGCCCTCCTATCACTACCTCTGCACGATGCAACTTTGGTGAGAGGGTAGGATCACAAAGTTTTGTTTGTAGTTAGCGGCTACATTACGTCTGACAAGTTGTTACAGACCTGGGATTTGTATGTATGACAGCGGCGTTGCACTAAGAAACTGTGGGGGGCGCCAAACCGCACAAAATGTGAAAGGTGATGCTTACAAATTTAAATGTGTTCGCTTAATAGCATGACACAGGGCTTAGGTGCGCAGCATCAATATGCTTTCACTCCCAACTCGTCAAATACGGCAGCTTGTTCAGCAGCCTTAAGCTTTAATTTGTAACACTAGCTCCTTACAGAACCACTATAGCAAAAGTTTTGTATGTGAGATTGTCAGCACTGCGGCCAAGTTAGGCACAGAAATGACACGCAACGTCCCGTCAGACATTCAAAATAAATACTTCACATAAGGACTTATTATTGTGATTAACTTAATGGTCACCGTTTGGTTTGGTTTAAGCGCAAGAACTACCTGGTTGGATTTAGGAAAATATCCTGCTATGTGTTTAAATAACGTCAGTTGTGTCGTTAACTTAAGTTATGTAATTTACTTAAAGGGATAGTTCGGGTCTTTTCATGTGGAGTTGTATGAGGTATTCATCCCTCGTCAGTGTACTACCTGCAGTAGATAACCGTCAGCTCTCCCCCTGTGTGGAGAAGCAGCAAGAAATACAACATTAAAAAACATAGCTCACACAACCCCACTTCAAAAGACCCAAACCTTCCCCTTAAGTAACCTTACTTATGCAATATAACTTAGAAACAATTCAGTCTTGACACTATGCCACACACGGTACACACAGCCTGGACTCCTGGGGGGAAAATCCTGTGCATGACCCTTCCGACCACCCAGCCCCTGACTCAGACTGAGACTTGCTCTTTATACCACGTTTAAGGGGAGCTTCCAGAAATTACACCAGAGGGGAAACTACAACATCAATCTTAGAAGTGCCGGGCAATTGAACAGGCTGCTTTATTTTAAACTACATACGGCGGTAACTTTTATTTAAAATGCTGCAAAATGCATAAGTAGAGAGGAAACTAGATTGAGAAATAAATCCGCAGGCCATTAGTGTAACCTCTCTGTTAAATGGGCGCGTTCCATCTAACAAGCTACTGAAAGGTGAAAGGCCTATGGTGCAACTGTCTGAGGAAATCAGGGGCTGTAAAGAATTAATAAAGGTACCGGTCCACCCCTTTAACCATTCTGTAATTCACAGATTCAAATCTCATTTGTGGGCTGTAATAGCAGGGAAATCCTGTCATAACACAAGTATGACAGGGAAGTGCCTGCCTCAGTTGGACCAACTCATGCTTGATAGTGCATTATCATTAGCGGGGAGCTGCAGATTAATATTTCATTAGGACTGTGGCTTTGCAGGGGCTTCCAGGCATACCAAGTGATATGTTATTCCCTGCTTCACACCGATTACTCTCTCACAGGCAGGGATGGGATACAAGAGCTCTTATTATGATGGACAGAGAGTGGAGCAAGGTGTTGAGGGGAGAAAAAAAAAGAGATATCCCTATTTAACGGTGAGTAAGCACAGCCGGCCAAAGCGGTGTATCATCACTTTTCAGGGCATGGCCATAACACGGCGTTATTGGGCTGCTGTGGGTGGTGGGGAGGTGCGCCAGTCTTAACAGGGCTGCTTGTCATGTGGGGTTGTCCAACTCCCTGTCCATTAAAATCTGTTAAAAACAACTAGATAGAATGAATTCTGAGGAATAGAAGTGATCAAGATGGGAAGTACAAAAGATAAGACAAAAAAGCTTTGTTTTTTTGCAGCAGCTCTTTGGAAAACTTTGGGAGAGCAGATGAAAAGGAGGTTTAAACTTTATGCATTCTTTTTCTCGTGAAGCCGTTTGCTACGCTTCTTTTCGCACCATCACCATCAGCAGAGTAACCGGAAACCGGAGAAAAAGGAACATACATCCCGTCCGCCACATGCTTGTGCGTGTCCACAATAAATACAAAACAGGGATGCAAAAATGCTCCGTATCTCTACTGGGGGTCCAAAACTCTGCAGGGTACATTTAACCTGTCTACATAGCAATAAGGGTTGTAATGGTACACAGACGCCATCGGTCTGGTATGTACTTTAGTTTTGGTATCACGGTTTGATACGAGAAAAATTGGGAAAACTGGGAAAAATGAACAATAGTCTCTTGTGCGAATTGCAGTTTGTTCTGAGTTAGTTGGTACAGCCTGTAGTACCGTAGGCAGTGAACATATTTAAATGTCAGGTTGATAAAAACCAACACATCGTACCAACATGACTGAATGAGTACATTTACCAGCGACTCCCCGAAACACACATCACCCTTCCCGAACAACACGAACACCGCAGCACAGCAGCGTCGTACGGTTCCAGCTGAACTACTTCCTTTATTTTATTATTCACACTAAGCTGCATGACAGTGACTTCATTACTGGAAATACTTTCACAGATCTGCTTTCAACTGTGATCACTCATGATTAGGTCTTCAGTTCCTTGACATATGGGTTGGCATTCTACCCACATTTAAAACCTCGAAAAACCCCGACCTCGCAATACACACAATCGCTGTCTCCACATTGGTATTTCAGTAATAGTTTGACAGATGCGTACACAGGCTACAAGGAGAAAAACAGAATAACTTGCCTTGATCTCGCGGCTTGCTTGTACTGTATGTTGGGCGGCATCAGACTTCATCAAGAAAACCGTTTGATAAAACTTAAGCTAATCCCCCCCACCCCTCCGCAAAGTGCCTGTATTATTTTTGACATTCTCGAGAAAACCGGGAGTCTTCAAAGATGGCATGCTTAAACCACGAACTGTTTGAAATATCAAAGCGCTGGTATGCAAACTTTTCTAAATGTCACCGTGGGGGATCTTCCTCCCTTTTGATGCTCATTTCATGAGGAACAGTAATGACAGGTCTGAAGGTGTTTCAGCACCCCTCTCAATGCAGAGGCGCTTGCTCTTATGTCATTCCTCCCTGTGTTTGAATACGCACTTTGAAGGATATAAACATGAATCGTTATTTCGTTCCTTAAACCTGCACATTTTTTTCATTTTTTGAATGATGTAAATTCTTGGCTTACCGAGTAATTGCCGTTGTCATTTTTCCTGGATTTCCAAGGCCCCCTATCACAGATGTCTATTAAGAGCCTGAATCATTGCACATATAAAGCCATAGGATAGGACAGATATTAGTGTAAAGAGAGTCAATGAGGAATCGAGTCCTCTAAATCTTTTTACCGCTACAAGTATTCCTGCGTGCTCCGAGGCTGCTCCTGACAGACTAATGATAGTTATATACAAGCCGATGGGAACAGCAGGGTTTTTATGTAGAAATGTGAGCTCCACTAATGGCTGCATTGACCCAACAGGGTGTATGCAGACACAAGGTAATCCATCCCTGACTAATGCCTCCATTTTATAATTTGGGCCTCAGACAACATGATTGTTACTCTATTTGATGGTTATCCCGCTCGCGGAACACTTTCGGTCTGTTTGTACACTGGCTCCCCCTCATTTATCTCTGTCTCCTCCATTCATTTCTATTCTATACAGTGCTGATTCAATCCACCTCACGGAATATCTAATGGGCTTTAATTAAGTTGATCAAACCTCCCTCATCTCCTCTTCCCTCCTCTTCCTGGCATCCGTTTGGGACGAGGAGGGCTGCAGATAAAAATATGGGGCTGATTGCTATGCACACAATGACTTCATGACCAGCTAATCAGCCCATCAATGGTGTTAATGAGCAGTTGCTGTGGTGATTTATATCAAGCCCTGTTTCCCCATTAAGAAAAGGGGGAAAATTTCACCTTCAGCAGGCCCCTTTAAGTTTTACACTTAGGATCACCTGTGTTCATTTTTGATAAAAGCAACAGGAGCACGACGTGTTTGAAACAATCATACAGGCAAGTTTACACCGAGCGCTGACAAATTATGCTGAAAATGTGCATTTAGTCTTCGATATTGTTGACATCAAACCCTGTTTCTCACAAGGTTTGGTGGCAGACGCTAGCTATCTCTTGGCTAGTGACGTTAACTGTAACTTTAAGCCACTAGGTATCATTTGCCTCTTCAGGCTGACAGTTTTCTGACCTAACTAATGTTCCTCACTACATTACTTTATTATTGTTGTATAAAAACATTCTTTTCTGTCATCCTGATTTCTGTGCATCACACTTTTTTTGAGGCGATTTTGAAAGCAGTACCACACAGATAGCAGATAAACCCGAAGTTACTTTGTTCAGCATGGAAGTAACACAAAGATTTAACTTATAAGAAAAAAAATCTATAGATAACACTTTGATTAAGACCACATTTAATGTCCTCAGAAAACATTTTAGTAGAAAATAAATGAAGATTAGGAACAGGCACCTTTTAAAGAATGGGAGGTTAGGTAATTCTTGGACAGACTAAGACAGAATGATGCCCAGCAAACTGCAGAGAGCAATAACTGCTTCTTTAAACTGGCTTGTAGCCTGTTGAGAAATTCTTATATAAAGGTTTTAGATACAAATGTGGTAGAAGTTACACTTAAGAACTTTTGCAACATGTAAATGTTGTTGCTGCTGTGAATACACAGTGAACTGATTGCAAACGGTATTTTTATTTAGCTAGTCTTCCAATAGCATCACATATGTTGAGATTCTAAAAGAGGTAGTCCAGGGTGAAATAGGCTTTTTGTTATTGACAGAAATCTGTGTGGCAGATATTGTCCTCTTGCTAGAAATAATATGATGCCAGTCAGTATTGTCCACTGCCAACACAGCCAAAGTTTCTGTTTAAATAACAGCAACATGATGAAATGTTGTGAATTTTTACCTCACTTATTCAGTTCATGGGAGAGTTCCTTTTAAGGTGTGCTGTGTCATATGACATTTAACAGATACAGTGCAGGGTTTCTACAATCAGATAATGACAGTTAATGTACTCCTAACAGATTGTTGTGAGCATCCAGCCCCCCCACCATTTTGTCTTTTCCATCTGGTCGGCTAAACAGCTTCCAGGAAGACAGTGTTGCCTTCAAATAACATTTTACTGTATGATAGCCAACCAGGCAATGCAGGATTTATGCTTTTCTCAGCTCAATACTTGAAGTGAAATCGTTATGAACATATCTGAAGGACTTCAACATTTTGGGTCAGGGACACATCAATCAATCAATCAATCAATCAATCAATCAATCAATCAATCAATCAATCAATCGATCGATCAATCAATCGAACAACTTTATTTATCCCTGCAGGGCAATTCAGTTTGCAGCCTCAAGTCTCATAGAAACAACAACAACAACAACACATACAGCATCCACTCTGTCAGTACCGCAGGTTGGCATGGGCAACAAAGGGCATCAAACAGAATTCCTGACTGAGGATGTGGTCAGGATGACTAATGACCTTTCTGGCTTCCTGTATAGCACGTTTTTTCTAGATGGAGCTTAAGTCTGTTAGCTGGACTCCAATGATCTTGGAACAGACTTTGATAATGCTGCTGAGGCAGTTCTTCTCCTTAACAGATAGACCATAAAAAACAACAAATAAAAGAAAACGTCAACAGACTTTCAATAAAAGAATGATAAAAGTTACATAAAATGCTCTTAGAAACATTGAAATGACTCAGCTTCTGCAGTAGATGGATACGTTGTTGGCCCCGTTTAACAATAGACTATGTTTTTTGAGTCTGTAAACATCGTACCTAAATACTTGTATGTCTCCACAATTTCTACATTTCCTCCATGAATGGTGCATGCAGCAGAATCAGGACGGTTCCTCCTAAAATCAATGATTAACTCCTTGGTTTTTGTCACGTTTAAGTCCAGGTAGTTATCATTGCACCATTCTACAAATGAAGGTAATGCACAGCCATGATCTGATTGGGCCCACTGGAGGAGTGACAGTGGGGTCGTGTCATCAGAAAATTTAACAAGATGGCTGCCCACTTGGGAAAACCGGCAGCTGTCAGTATACATAATAAATAACAAAGGGGAAAGGACACAGCCCTGTGGAGCACCTGTGTTTGAAGTGATGGAGGTGGACATAAAACCATTCACAAATACTCGCTGAATTCTGTCTGTTAAAAGATTTAAGAGCAACAATAAAATCAGGTAGATAAAAGTAAGAAGCGAGACGTTCAATTCAAATACGAGGCTGCATCTTATTAAAAGCTGAGAAAAAATCAGCATATAAAAGCCTTGCATGTGTACTGGGTTTTTCAAGGTGCTTATATAACCTGTCTAGGATAAAAATCTTAGCATCATCCACACCTTTCCAAGACTGATACGCAAATTGTAGTGGATCAAGTTTGCCATTTATAAAGGGAAACAATTTCATCCTTCAATATTTTCTCAAGAACCTTCATCACAAGAGACGTTAGAGCGACTGGCCTGAATTCATTGAGTTCTCTTGGATTACTAGCTTTAGGAACAGGAATTACGGTGGATGTCTTCCACATAGTCGTTGTCTGGCCACTCTCAACACACATCTGGAACAATAGTGTGAACACTTCACTAAGCTGATCAGCACAGTATCGCAAAGTGTGACCACAGATGGAGTCAGGGCCAGCAGCCTTATATATAAGCCTTATATATATTTACCCTCTTAAGGACATTTGTGACCTTTTCCTGCGATATCACAATATCATTCTGTGGGGACAGAGATTCCCGCAACATGGAAATATTATTCATAAAATCAGACCTTTCAAACCGAGAGAAATATGAATGAAAACAGTTTGCCAAGTTGTTATCATCCTCACCATTTACTCGATGAGCTGCCTGGTCTCACAAGATGACTGATTAATTGATGCCATAGATTTTATTCCTCTCTAGGCAACTCTAATATCTCCACTACAATACTGACTTTCAATTTCATAACTATACTTTATTTTCCATCCATCCATCCATTTTCTTCCACTTATCCGGGGCCGGGTTGCAGGGGCAGCTGCCTGAGCAGGGACACCCAGACATCCCTCTCCCCGGACACTTCCCCGAGCTCTTCCGGGAGGATCCCAAGGCATTCCCAGGCCAGCCAAGTGACATAGTCACTCCAGCGTGACCGGGGTCTCCTACCGACGGGGCATGCCAGGAACACCTCCCGAGGAAGGCGTCCAGGGGGCATCCGATACAGATGCTCGAGCCACCTCAGCTGGCTCCTCTCGATGTGGAGGAGCAGCGGCTCTACTCCGAGCTCCTCCCGGGTGACAGAGCTCCTCACCCTATCTCTAAGGGAGCGCCGGGATCTTATTCTTTCGGTCACAACCCAAAGTTCATGACCATACTTTATTTTGGACTTCCTTATTTCCTCCTTCTTTAGGGATTGCTTTTTTCCTCCAGGAGGTCCCCTGAATAGAAAATGATTTTCTTCTTGTTGATCACACCTTTAAGATCTTTAGTCACCCAGGACTTATTATTGGGGTAAGCGATCACTTTTTTAGTGGGAATTATCGAGTCCACACAGAATGAGACGTATGATGAGAGTTCATGAGAGTTCTGAGAGTTCATTTACATCATCACACACATCATAGAATTACTGACAAATATTGTTTTTCTGGTAAAGTTAGTTAAAGCATCTTCTGTCCTATACTGGGATTTCCTGAGTGTGGTTGAAAAGCTCAGTCCCACGGGGATACAGAGTCAGGAATGACCTAGACCATCAGATTAGATATTTGACTGGGAAGCAGTCGTTCACATGTGCTCATTTCCACGGTGCACCTGCGAACAACCCAATGCACTTATGTTACTGCTCTCCATTGTTGGCAGCACTGGCCTCTCCGTCCGTTATTGTTCACAAAATGACAGCTACTGATTTTGTATCTCTGAAACCGGCAGCTGGGGTGCAAGTACAGACATACGCAGCACACAGTGACCGAGACTCTCTTTCTCTTGTACGATCATCAACCCTCCAAAACCACTCTTGAAGCAAAACATCTCAAATTTTGTTGGATCGTTTACTTGAGCAAACTAAGTACAGTGCTTAGTTACATTCCACTACACGTTATCTATTATTGGTCATCAGAAGCTTCCCGGGCCAACAGGAGCATTTTTTATTGCTGTACTAGTAGCACCCACAAACTATCCACTGTGTTGCCATAGCATTTGCTCCATCCTGCAGTGAATGGTCGATGCCAGTCTGACCTGTTCTGAACTTTGTGTGCAAAGCTGTAGACGTTGAAGAAAGAGCAAAACACCTCAGTCAGCAGGCCAGGACAGTATACTGAGTGCGGAACTGTGCTTGTTGCCTCAGCAGGCCTATTGCGCCCCCCCTTTCAGTTTGACATTCAGCATGGTTTCCCCCATGCTTTCGACTCCTTGACCTCTTCAGATCCTTCTCCCAGACCGCCGGTGACTCACTCTGACCTTGACCGTGGGCTCAGAACGCCCACAAATTGAAGGCAGGGGAACTGCGAAGCATCCTGCATCAACAACATCAATATTTCAGCTTCCAGGTGGGCACATCCAGGGAGTGTGTGTGAGCCCTTCTTCATTTGATTTATTTATGCATTTCTGTCCTCTGTTTTGATTTGAACAACAAGTTCTGCACGGATTTCGTCAGCCAATTCAAATTTGTTTTGCTAATGCTGTCCTTGATCTTCTCACTTATAATGTTGCTTTACATATTCATTTTTGGCATGATGCTAGTGGACCGTACAATACACCTTTAATCTGTCTGTCAATTACAGTACAATAACAAATTAAAGTGCATTAGACATTATTGGCCCCCCCACAACTTGATGGAAGCTACACCTACACGTTGCCAGATTAATTGCCTTCATCATGGTCTTATAAAACAGGCAGCAGAGGTGACATGTGGTGGGGTTTCTCAGGCGACTTTTTCCTAAGTTAACATAAGCTCTTTCTACTTATTATCCTGAAAACAGTGAAATTCCCAGGACACTTTTGTAACACTTTCTGTGTAACTCTCTGCATGGTTGATGTTATGGCTTCAAGAGGGTCCTCTGAAGTCCCGAGCTCCTCAGAGCTGATGCACTGCAGAGTTGGAACCATCAGGAAACAAAGGACCGGGGGAGCATAAGCTCCCATTTTCCAGAGCAAGTTAAAAGCAGCACAGCTCCTTCTAATGCTCAGAGGCCTATTTTAGATATATGGAGCTTTTAATGTCTAATGCACACTGCTGGGCTCACTGACAATGTCGATGGTTAAAGAAGGACTTCAAAAAAAGCAACAAACATGGAATGGTGCAGACTTTTAGAAAGAAGGATGTGCTGCCTCATTGAAGGAGGTGCAAATGATGTAATTTGAGTGAAAGTACCGAAAAAATTTTACATATTTCCGTTGCTGGTTTTCACTGAAATATTGTTGAAATTAATCATGTATATTCTCTCTTGACAAATTGGGTTGACATGCTACAAAAACATTCTTATCCTGTTTAGAGATTAGGGTGCACTGGGTATGAGTGCGTGTCTGCATGAGGGAGAGGCACTGGAGAGTGCTTTGTTCTGCTCTCAGCTTAAAAGCACTGTACTGTATACGTACTATAGAGGACAGAGAATTTGCACTCGTGTATTTACAAGCATTGTATGGCTGCATTAGAAAGTAATAATGGAGGGAGATACCAGGAAACTATGGAAACCAAAAATATTCAATATTAGATAATATCTAATATTGAACATTTTGGTTTTAGTTATATAAAAAGTACTATCCGTAACAAACATTAATATGAATATTGTGCAAAAAACATCTAATTCCAACAATAGAACAAACTATTAGTGACATTTTCACAATAACTGAATTTTAATTAGATAGCTTTTTTCTTTTTTTTAATTATAGACATTTTCATACCAAATGCCCCTTTTTAACAATCTGTTTTTCTCTCAGTATAACACATTTCATTTAATAATAACAGACTACTCTCTCACCTTTCAGCCGGTCACATACGTCCTGCCTCTCCTCAGCTGGCAAGCTCAATAACTGCCACCAAATTTAGCCAGTTAGCGCCCATTAGCTAGAGTAACAACAGTGTTGTACTGCTGCTGTAAATAAACACAGTGGTCAGACATGGTAACTACACTTTTGTACCTTAAAGCCTTATCATCGACTTGAGGTGTCAATCTCGTAATTTTTCAGATTATTCCAAGATCACATGAATGCGCTATTACCACTGTATCAAAGGGAAGAGTCTGTGTTAGCACTGTTAGCTAGCGCTAATTGTGATTATTTAATCATTTATTTATGTATTTAAAGGGGCTCTATGTAATACCTAGCACACGTAGCAATTTACTTGTATTAATCACTTTATCTATCCGCCGTCTCTGCCATCTGCTTAATGATGCTGGACTGGATTTCTGGTGAAGGACTGGTGGAGGACTCGAGTGGGATTTTCCGCGACAGTCCAGAGGATGTAACTCTATGCTCGTTCTCGAGTACCTCTTCCAGCACAACACAAAAGCCTCTATAATTAATAAATACCAAACTCTTCAGAGCTCTGAAAGAAGGGAGAGAGAGAGAGAGAGAGAGAGAGAGATGAAACATTGGCTTCTTGACTCCTGAACCAACTGGACACCACATGAAAAAATAAGTGTTAACATAGTAAGGCCACTTACGATAAACATTAAGCCCGAGAAGTCCGAATAAGCCCATGCTCTCGCTGTGATATCTGATTCCCCTTGTCTCCCTTCATCCTCATTATACTGCCCTCAACAAACCTACTTCATTAATGGATTTTAAGGACATTATTCACCTGATACGCCATACACCGCCTTCCAGCTGAAGTGACAGAGCAGGGTGATTATGTGCTTAGTTACTTTCACAGGACATCAAGCCTGTGCTCTGCTCCTCCTGAATCAATTTGATATCAGGGTGATTACAAGACAGATCACACGTTTCAGGCCTCTCAACTACCCTAGATGTAATGGAAAATCCTGCATCAGTACTACGATGTTATCGCCCCTTTATTTTGAAGTTTTCTTTTGCTTTGGTACTTTCACAGTCAGAGCAATTTGGTCAAACTCCAAACATGTAGTCTACAGTGGTTTGAGTGGACTTCTGCCATTTTTCCCTCAACCTCAAAAGTCACAACAAGAGAAGTCAGACGGGATAATGCACTCTCAAAGAACACAATTACCGTAGCTTCCACACTACAGGTTCGTAGTGTTCAGAGAGCCCTGTTGTGACGATCATCTGCACTGATCTGTAATGACAGGGCAGAGGTATGGGGGTCCGGTGGAGCAGATCTGATGAATGAGTGGAAAGGGAGGCCAAACGGCAAAGAGGGAATCCATCTGGCCAGGAGAGGGCTCTGGATGTCAGGAAACTAACAAGGATTCTGCATAGTGGGAAATGTCAGGCTTTAAGAAGGCTGATTAGATAGGCCTGCCATCATCTTCATCATCCTCCGCCTCTTTTCTTTGCCTTTTTTTCCCCCTTCCTCTTTTTCTTCCCCCCCCCCTTCCACTTCTTCTTCCTTTTCCACCTTCCACCACTTCCACATGCTCTACTCCATCCGGCACACCAAGACACCGAGCATTAACACCCTGGTCTAGTCTCTGACTGCTGTTGAATATTTCAATATAGCTCTGCTTATCTGGCAGCCCCTATGACCTGCCTGGATGAGCGAGGGAGAGGCTGAGATTCGCATGGCGAGCTGTGGAATGGATACTATACACAGTCATATATAAGTGAAGAACTTGCCTCGAGGTGAGCAAGCACATGAATACCAGATCTCCCCGCACTCTCATTTGCGAGAACGGGCGGCGAATTCCATAACAGATAGAGAATTCCAGCCTTCATTTGGGATTGTTTTTCTCCTTGATTTGGGTCAAATAGCCGATGCAGATTTCATTTTTTTTTTTGTAAATGAAAGGAAAATAGCCATGAGAGTAAAAGTTTTCTGGTTTATTTTATTGTGAATTTCATTACAGTTGTCCCCGAGAGAGGACTGGAATACTGCAGAGCCCAGGTCTGTCCTTTTCATGGGGCTCTGTTCAGCACAAATCATTTCACATCTGGTTAATGGAGCGGGATTCTTGAGATGGAGGCGTCAGAGTAATCTAATGTAAATACACTCAAAGCAGTCATACTGTAGAGTCTTTTCTCACCAGAAAAAATGGTCGCACAGGTCTTCTGGCCAGGGGGCTTAGTAGGACCTATATTTACGTTTACTGTCCCGCAGTGACCTCAAGTGTTATTCTAACATGTGTAATGTACTTAAACTGGCAGTAGACATTATTTCAATCTTGATTGCACAATGTAAAGGCTATAGGATAATTGGTTTCTTATAAACTTTGCTGTCACCATGTAATTTTGTTTGCCACCAGGAATGAAACCTCCCGTCTCCAGTATACACTATTGATGGATAAACTCAAGTTTTTGTCCTCTGTTGTTGGTAGCTCTGAGGAAAAAAGGTCAACTGTTCCAGTTGTCTTTGCGACAGCCGCACAAACAACAATACCACTTGGAAACTCTCGGGGGTGGGAAAGTTGTCTGTTTCCACTTTAACTTGTATCATGTATGTAATGTTACTTTCACGGAAAAATGTACTCATTTGAACACACAAAAAAACAATCTTTTCCTAAACCTAACCAAGAAGTTTTGGTGCCTAAGTAAGGGATAATCACCGAGAGGCAGGGCAATAAACAGTTTGATATGCGTGGCTCGTGGACCGGCCTGCCCTGCCTTGAGGTGATTATCCTGTTTATTCTACTTCTTGCCAACATGTAAGGACGAGGTGTCCATAATCAGGAGTTAATGGACGACGCGGAGGCCTTAGAACTGCTGACGCTGCGTCGGACGGTTGCCTCCGCGAAGTCCATTAACTCCTGATTATGGACACCTCGTCGGGCATTATCCCGCTTATACCATGGTCACTTGCCAAAGAAAAT
Organism: Spondyliosoma cantharus; assembly: GCA_900302685.1. Taxonomy (NCBI): domain Eukaryota; kingdom Metazoa; phylum Chordata; class Actinopteri; order Spariformes; family Sparidae; genus Spondyliosoma; species Spondyliosoma cantharus. Next base: position 145,023 of record OMLP01044190.1, read on the forward strand.
AAATTAAGACCATCAATTTATATTTTCAAGCGTTTTACAATCAAAATATAAAGTTTTTCAGAAGCCATAACTTAGTTTCCCTGGTAACGCCTGAGGGTTTGACTAATACCTGGAACAATCATTACCCTCCCGTAAGGTTCTTATGCACCGGAAATGTTGTTCACTACTCCAGTAAATAGGACAGACCTTAGATACGACTTGGCGAGATATTCTAGTCCGCTCAGCTATGAGCCAGAAAGCTAACGCTATGCTAGCAAGATTCAAAGTCAATAACATTGCGTACGGTTGACAAACAGTAAATATAATTTGACAGTATATTAA
>OMLP01044191.1:0-10038 GCA_900302685.1 Spondyliosoma cantharus
GCATCCAGTTAACACCAGCTCACCGAGCGTCGCTGACACAAGCTAACGTAAACATTGATGCTAGCTAATTTAACGTAGCCTTCCATCGCTAATTAGCGCGTATGGTATTCGTGGAGGCTGTAGCCTGATGTTGGTATGACTAACATTAGATATTATGTTAAGATGTGGAAAGTAATTTGTGTTAAATTGCAGGAGAGTAATAGCCTACACCAAATAACTCCTTTACACACACACACACTCATCTCGTCTCTCTCACTCCCTCACGCACGCGTGCACATAAACAAACACACACCTTTACTCCCGCTGTTTGGAATAGTTGGAATAAATACCTGTTTTTTTCAGGAATAAAAGCCAATTGCTTGGTCTATTTAACAGGCCTGTCATTTTCATTATGCATTAGTTGGTATTGTTGTTTAATAATGCAAAATTATTTTTTATTAGATTACTCGATTAATCGATGGGATAATCGGTAGCTGCAGTCCTAAGCATTATTATAATTTCCCCTCAGCTTCGCTCCGAGTGAGTCTGCGTGAAGCTCTCTGGTTGTCAGCCGGGCACATTTCTTTCCGTGTCGTCGCTTGTGGAAACTGTAGGTAACAGGGACTCATCGTTAATGTTGCTGACAGTTGTGACATTATTGTTTCAGTTGTGGGTTTTATTTTACTGATGAGAAAACACCCTCAAGCACGACTGGCTGACTTGATTTGAACTGAATCATGATCTGTCACTTCTGCATTTGTGAACACATAATTTTGTAGACACGACGAGCTGTCATGCTGTGATAATTCGACATTATCGTTCATTTACATTTCAGTGGAACTGCATCATGACGAGGATCTTATCATTAGAATTAGGTGACAGAGCTTTAATTTCATTAATGGACCCAAACCATTAGAAATGATTGTGTGTCTTCGTGTTGCTTGAATGAGAACATGCCTTCGAGCCCGCATGGACTCTTGTTATCCCATCATTCTGTGAGAACACAAGCAGCTTTGTGCAACACCGTCTCATCATGCTGGAGTCCATGCCGGCTCAATTGCCTGCTGTCATTAAAGCAAAAGGGAGAAATAGCAAATACTACTGCTGCTAATCTTCAGCATCAGTCCTCTTTGATTTCCATTGTTTTACAGAAAGTTTCACAACATGAGATAAACATCACAGCTTTTCTTTAACGTGCAGATAAATGCCTCCAGGGAATCTCAGCGGTAAACTGTGAGTGTCCTCGACAGTCATTTCAAAACAGGTAGTCAGGCAGAATGCAGATAAAACAACCTGAAGCCAAACTAGGTCAGACTCATGTCTGTTGACTCAGTTTCCTGGATTTGTAATCTCTAAGATTATGCAGACCTCAATCCACATTGTTTGTTCCTGTTGCTTAATAGGCTTAACCTTTTTCTGTATGCAAGGTTACATTTCACTGCTCTTTGCCTGCCGCTGCATCTACCTGTCCAATTACCGCTGTCATTCGTTCCCCTTCCTTCATCAGTAGAAAACAGGATATACATACATCCCGAAGTGAAGAACTCTTTTACAAGCTGTTCTGGAATCATCCTGCCCGTGTAAAGTGGCATTCAAAGAGTCTCCAGCGTGGTCTACTGAAAGGTCAGGCTGGTTCCATGTTGGTGCTTCTGTTTAAAGAGGCTTTATGCATCACAGCGGACATGTCAGCTCTGATCATCAGCCAGGACACTAACAAGATGCTCTTTCATTGACTTGATGTCGTAGCTCTTCTTCTTCTCTCCGCCTGGATCGCTCTGCCCTCTGTGGAGCCGACTGTACTGAGCCCTTTGATGGAGGCCTCGGCCGGGGTCACTGCAGTGTAGAGGGCCAGAGGAGGTCTAGGCCTCTTAGCAGCCAAGCTGTTTCTTTTTTAAGGCTGTTTTGGTGGCTGCCGGCATGTTTACGCTGGTGTTGGGTGTCGTGAACATGTCCAAGGCCACATGATGGATTTAACCTCTTTGCAGGACAAAGGTTGTCTTTTTATGCACTGCAAAGAGAAAACATGGACCATAGCCCTGCAATAAGAACTACTTTTCCAAATCTTTTCAGAAAGCTGTTGGATCAACGCAATTTTGAAAAACTCAGCTACAGAAATAAGAAAAACATTCTTTGAAATATCTGTTTATTTATCCAGTGATCACACACTGCTTAGCTTGCTTCGATTTATTTAGATTCTGTATTGTTTCCACACACTAGCTGTATGTAACATATACACACTACACCCACATACTGTGCATGAACAAACAAACATATGCACTCACAAATGCTTCATTGCGCATCATGTGATGCCTGTGTACGGTCGCTGAAGAGAGCTGGAAGGCATTTCTTGGTATAGACTAGCAATACTCAGAATAGAGTAAGAGATCCTTGAAGGATAACTCAAGCAGGATTCTTTCTAAACCTGTCCTTGTCTGATGAATTATGTGATGCCATCGGCACTGTGCTTTAAGGTTCCTGTGAGTGCGTGCATCCTGAATCATTGCTCAAGTCATATATTCAGGGGCTTACTTAGCAGTGTACCCAAGCTCAGCTTGCAACAATTGAACCAGAAATTGACAGCGAGAAGGCGATAATGGGGTGTTTGTGATGGCATGCGTGCTTCTTTCTCACCAATGCTTCGCCGGCTCTGTTAATATGAAAAATTCTTTGAGCAAACTGATGGATACGTCAGGAGTGAGCTTCACTTACTTACTGTACTTCATAAACAGAGGATTGTGCTTGTTATGTTAGGCATCAACTTTATCAGGAGACAGGAAGTGCAGAGTCTGGGGGCCATAATGCCCTCGTTGGCTGAGGCACCGTACTGTAACACAAATATTTTCTAGGTGTTTTGCTCAGAGGGCTCCTCTGACTGACATGTTGTTTTACCTGAATTCAGAACAATTAACACTTGATTAGCATTTGGAGCATCTCTGTCTGGCCTTGAGGTCAGTGTGTTGTAAGTGTCATTCTTCTGCAGCAGCTGTTGTGTTTCTTCCTGACACGTAACGATGCACCAAAAGGCTTTTTTTCTCAGAAATATTGTGCTTAGCAGAAGTAAACATGAAAACCCTCCTCTACATACAGAAAGAACCCTACAGAAAGCAGAAAGCTGCAACACCCAGCATGTTTAAAAAAAAGAATTCAACTCAAACCAAAACAAAAGGCATAAAGTTGCATGAAATTTGCATGAGCTCGTACAGCACATGTCAGGGGTTTCCCCAGGAAACTGGTTAGAAGAGGTGGTAAGCTATGCCCTCCACCGCACACCCCCGAAAAAACAAGCACTTTATTTTCTGCCCTTTGTCTCCTGCATGCACAAATCACCTCCTTATCGTTTGATCTCAGCCTCCAGGCAGCTCTGATGCTGGTGATAGTGTTAATGATGACGGTGGAGCGGCGTGTTGATCCCAGAGCTCTTCATTTGGGTCGAGATCTGGTGAATGCAAATACCGTAACATATGATTTGCATCATTTTCATACTCATCAAACCAGTTATTTTATTTTTTTTACCATATTGGTAAGCCATTAAAGTTTTATTTTTTTTGTTTAGCTTGTTTGCTACATCGGTTTCGCCGCTGCTGCTGCTGCTGCTGCTGCTGCTGCTGCTGCTGCTGCTGCTGCTGCTGCGATCATTTCTCCTCCAGAATCTCTTCAGTTTGATTCACTAACAGGACCTTGATGAATTTGTCTTGTTGTTGCTGTGGAAAACAAAGAGAAATCTCCTGCAGGAGCACAAAAGTCTCTGTTCGCTGTGTTTCGCTGCAAGTCCACAAATATCTCTGATGTGTCACGACTTGTTTTTCGATTGATGAATCAAGTTGGTGGAATTTCCTGCCTTCGCTGCTTTTTATTTTCCTCTGCTCTTTACTGTTGCTCTGTTCTTCTGTGTCTGTGAGATATTTCAGTGCTCTGTCTGCCCGCCGGCCTGCGGGTCACCACCGCTTTTCCTCCTCTCATCTGACACAGATGCGATCGTCTTTAATTCCTCTGTCCTGAGTCAGCAAGGAGGGGAAGGCTCTTAATGTGTAGGAGGGATGCACACACATCATTATGTCCATGCATCTCTCACACTCTCAGTGTGTCTGATCAGACTAAAGGAAAAGTAGTCTGGGCATGCTGGGGTTTGACTGCCAACGTTTAGAGATCACTCTTAGTTCATGTTTTTATCCCTCCCACAAATGGAAGTGGGAAGTTTGGATTCTTGCTTAGATGATGCTCAAGTCATTTCGGTCTGATTTACAAATAAACCCGTCTGTGATTTCAGTCCCACTCAAATATTATCTGTTTACTGTATATTAATGTTATCTTTCATTTGCTTAGTAAAAGTGCTTATCAGCGTGATCATAATCTGAATTGGATACTAGTCTGTACAAATATTGTTTTGAAGGGGAAAGAACATGTAGTGCCTTCTGCTCCTCAACTCGGTTTCTCCTCAAGAATCTCAGGTGAAGCGTTTTCCCTCCACCTGATCGGTGTCAGCAGGGTGGCGGAGTAACCACGGAGACTGTCAGCAGGAGGCCGCGGGGTCAGACCCCTCCGGCAGCGAGCGTCCAACCTGTTGACGTGTGAGCCGCCTGATGGATCTCCTTCAGTCCCAGAGCTGCTGGTCTTTTTGATTTTCTGAGTGTCGTTTAGTTACATGTTACATGAACAATATCAGCTGCTGAAGCCCGGAGGTGAGCGTGGCCTGAGGAACACGGGTCAGCCTCCCATTTGAAATACAACAAATACTTTTTCAGTGCCGTTTCTTTCAGACACGACGTTGAAAGGAGAGGGTTGGAGATAAAACTCAGTTATTTGTCTTCAGACAACAAAATAACTATGTTTGGTCCTTGGAAGAGTTGGATTCACTTTGGACCTTTGGGTTGCAACAGTGTGAGATGTTCACGTTACGGTAATGTTTCATGTTAACTATTATTATTATTATTATGAGTTATCTTGACACCTAAAGGGTTGAATGAACACTTAATTATAATTTCACAAAATGTTGTGTCCTGACTGGCGATGGGACAATAAAAAAATCATATATGGTGATAAAAACACTCAAGAAGAGTTGATCGTGGCTAAATTCCATTATTGTGATAATCTGTGATCTGGATAATTGTGAATGACTTGAAATTAGCTGTGTCACTCAGTAGTGTACGGTCTTCAGCCTGTCGCTGTGGCTGAAGAATGACCGGGAGATGTGGTGCCGGCTTGTTGAGGAAGGAGGAAGCCGTCTTCTCCATCACCTCTTATCTCTGTGACCACCATCCAGCTCTGTGCTCGGTGAAGGATGCTGATTAAAAAAACAAGTTCATGCTCTCTGTGATGCAATATGCAGAAATAAAACGATTCCAATGTGTTTTCATGCCATTTTAAGAGTAGAAGTAATTATTTGGGCCCAGAATCATAAAATAAAACTTTCATATTGTCATATTGAAATGACTCTGAATACAGTAGATAACTGCTGATTGTGAAGCTGTAAGCCTGTTCACAACTATGAGATTTTGAGACACATCTTAGGCAGAAGCATACATTTCATACGACAAAGCCAGAACAAGTTGCTCGGCAGCGAACGCTCGCAGCTGTTTACCGTCAGTTTATTCAATATTTGTTATTGAGCTGCTTTTAAGAGCTGCCGTGAAATGACACTTGTCCTCGAGGACTCAGGCAGTAGATTCTGTCTTTTTCAGTTGTCTAATGATGTGAGCGTGGGTGGATTATTCTGCCGCCAAGTCAAGCTGAATAGAAAACGCTTGGCAAAATGTAACGTGGTTGATTTGTATACCGTTACACGGAAACTCATTTTATTGCATCAGACCTATTAACGAGCCCTGTTCGTGCCTGAGTGTGTGTAGATATGTGCCGATGTACACACACGGGATCTATCCTCACTGTGCGTGTGCAGCCCTGATTGCTGCATGTGTACAGCTGGACATGTTATAGGTTGTCACCAGACAACGCAGAGGACCTTGTGCCGTAGCCCGGTCAATAATTTACCTGACCAAGGTTACTGTACATGTGGAGGCAAACATTCACCCCCCGAAGCTGTCGTTCGGACTTGCACCTTGTGTAATCCTACGATCCATGCCAGCTGGTTCGAGGGAAAAACTTAATAATGGCCTCATTTCGCCTCAGTCAAAACACCGTTAATGAGATTCAGCACAGATTCAGCTTTTACAGTCGCAGGTGTCCCACTTCTTGTTGCATGTCTGCAGAGCGACTGCTGCACATTTAGATCAAGCACCATCCAGATATTGAAATTCGCTGCTGTTAAAAGATGTTAGTAGGGTTTGTTCAGCTCGGTTGATTGTCAACAAGGCTGTCAATGTTTTTAAAGGTCCAGTCTGTCGGACTTAGAGGGATTCAAGGACAGAAATTGAATGTAATGTAGGCAGAAATGGGGCGACAATGATTGGTTTAATTGTCACAATTAATCGATGAATTGTTTATAAATGGTGGGAAATGCTCATTACGACTTTCCAGATCCCATAGTGACGTTAACCCGTCACTTCAAGAAGTGTTTCAGGTTTCCTTGTCTTAGTCAAACAGCAGGGGACAGATACTGTACATCAACACTTCAGCCCGTTGATTCAATGTTTTTTAAACTAATCTAAGCTAAACGGCCTCTTGCCCAGACATTGCTGCACAGCCACCCGGCAGTTTGCTGTAAATATAACACTGGAACCGGCGGACATCTCGGCCCATTTTGGTTTTGAAAAGTCAACAGTGGGAAACACATGAGATGTTGTGGTTGGCTGTGAAAGCACTTATATGCTCCTCCAGCTCCTCCAGCGACTGAACATTACAGTGTCCACTTGGTCCTGCACCTATTTAAAAAGCAACACAAGAAAAGGCACGCAAAGAAGAAAATCTACGCGATGTGAAGTCATTGGAACTGGATGAATTTGATTCCAGTTTGAGCAAACGTGAATGCTGGCCTGTAAAGATGATGAAGTACAGAATCAAACAGCAGATGCTCCTTTTGAAAAGAAGGAATTTTAAAAGAAGACAGACTGTGGCTGCACACAGCAGCTCAGCAGTGAGTGGAAAAATGCTCTTCATATCATGCTGGTCCAGCACGCACCGGTATCAACACCGCCCGAGGTGGAACAGGCATGGACCGTGTTTATTATCCCAATAAGCAGGCGTCTGGTTGACAGGAAGGACGGTGCGTCTGTCACTGACTGGTGTCTGTGGAGGTTAACTGAGGTTGGCTGCAGAGACGCTACAATGTTGGATCAGTCAGTCTCGACCCATTTCCTTCCTTCGACAATCTCACATATTGATGTTTTTCTTTTCAGTCCTCGCATCGACTGAAGTAAAAGTGAATCGGCCCTGTTCATCTGTCTGGGAATATTGACCCACCTCTCAGCCACCGTGCTGTCACTCTTTAAAATAGAAGCCCCTCTGTCTCTGGAGCTTGTCTATTTTCAGCAGAGCTAATGCTAATGCCAAACCGCTATTTTTAAAGTCGCTTCAGCTCATGATGTTGATGCGTCGCTGCGAGGCACAGCAAACAAAGTTCTCACTCATCCAGTTTAATACCTCAGCATCTACTGGCAGGGTTGGCCCAGTGATGGTTCCCAGAAAATGGATCCCAGTTCGTTTGATGTTCGCTTGATGTTCAGTTAAATGTTGTGACAAGCATTGGATGTATTACCATGAACGTTTGTGGTATCGATATCATTGTCAAAACCAGTAGTTTTGTTTAGGAGCAAATGTCTAAATGCTTCATGCTTAAAGCTTTAATTGAGTAAAAGTGTCAACAGAATGTGAACAAATAGCAACTTTGATGTCATGCGACTATGTTTTGTGTTTGTTTGTAACCTGAACCAAATTCCAGGTCTCGGTATCGGTTTAAATGTGAAAGGTGTTCGACCCGGCTGCTTGGAAAATGTGAGCAGGCTAACGTCATAAATTAGGATGGTACACATTAGCTGCTACACATCAACATGTTAGCTTCACCTTTGTGAACACGCTCACACGTAGCTTTAATAAGCACCACTGTGTCTAACTACAGCCTCACTGATCCGCCAGCTGAGCTTCATCTTGTTTAACGGTCTTTTGTCGTCGTTCTCAACATTTTACAAGCCAAACATTTCTTTTAAAGATTTAAAAAGACTCAGAAGTTTTAATTAATCAATGACGATTGTTTGTTCCTGCTCCAAGTTCGTTATGTAAGTATTAGAGCCCCTTGTGTAACAGTTACATACCTGTCACATCCTCTGTTCATACTCTGGACTCTCTCTCTCTCTATCTCTTCTGTGGCTTTTAGAAACGCGAGTGTCGGGCTGCGTCACCGACACCCTCCCACACACCTCACCCTGTTTCTTTCCTCCAGACTCCCTTTGATGTCTCCTGCGTAGACCATCTTCCTCTCTAAATGTCTCTGCAAGCACCTCTCTTCTTCGTTGGCTTCAGACTTCAGACTCTCTCTGCTGCAGCCCTGACACTGCACCAGGACTCTGAGAATAGTGCCCATGTCACTGGGTCTGCTTGTCTTTAGTGATGTAGTGGTTTAGCGAAAAGTGGGCAAAAAGTGCTCGAGTGAAAACAAGGTGAGCCGGTGAAAGCAGCAGGGACTCTTTCTTTCACTGCTCAGTCTTTCTGTCAAACATGCCAAACGGGTTCACAGATTGCAGGCAATAAATCAGGCCACATGACGTTAAGTGCAGCAGTAAGGTATGGACAGTTTACCCTCCACACCCCTCTGTTTCCCTCCTGTAATGTCATGTGAAGCAGAGAGCAGGCCCGCGTGAGAGAATGCTGTAACGTTGAGAACTCAGAAGATAAGTGGGCCGCGACTAAAAATGGGATTTTTGGGTCAGATGCTGAGAGTGAATTGGGCTAGACAAAAAGCCCAATTTCCTTATTGAAAAGCTTTCATATCTCGTATTGTGGATGTGACATTTCCTGCTGTGCAGCGGGGCAGTAATGGCTGCGCTGTTGTGTAAATGGTTCAAATGAAAGTAAATATATCCTGAGCTGCTTTGAAGTGGTGCTCGGCCACTGCAACAGGAAAAAACCCACGCATCGCTGCGGTCATCACTCCTCTCGCTGGATCTGTCACCACCTCTAAACTCAGACTCCCGTTTGAATAGTGGCCTCAGTTCAGGGACGGCCCGGGAATGAAAAATGGCCCTGGACTCTTCGACTCGGCCCCTCCAGTGATACAGCGACACCCACGCGACCCACGGCAGGAGAACAGGTGATGGTGATACAGAGATGTCGATTGATCCGACTCATTCATTTAGGCTAAATGTGCAGGAACGCACGAGAAAAATATTAAATATGCAACGAGCTGAATCTAGTGTAAATAACTCCCAGAGGACAGGAGCTGCTTCTCCTCCAGCCTGTCAGGTTTGATCAGGACGTAACTGAGATTCAATCAAAATAAAGAATATGATGAAGTTCTGCAGCGATGGTCGGAAGAAAAAGTCCTGCGAAGTGGGACCGGCAGAAACGTCAACAGTTTCTCTTCTCTTCTCTTCTCTTCTCTTCTCTTCTCTTCTCTTCTCTTCTCTTCTCTTCTCTTCTCTTCTCTTCTCTTCTGCCTTCAGGCTCACGAGACTGACTGACGGGCCAAGGTGCCAAATTAATGATCTATTATTTTAAGACGTTTGGTAGCTTCAGCCTCGGGGGACTTCAACATAGTTTCACTTCAGCACCACCTTACTTTGGTTTCTCTTCTTCATTGTTTATCTTGGACCGCTGCACTTTTTATTTAAACTGATAGAGACGGTACAGAGGCTGACGGACGGACAGCCCACTTGCCACTTGGTCATTTGAATGTACCGTATTACAGGCTGGAGTTATTTAAAGTATGCGTTTGCATTGCATCTGCCCCAGTTGTCAAACTGCCCGGCCCTCGCCCCAGATGGCCAGAGCGTCATTGGTTATACGCCTGACCTCTGATATAAGCTAATTTGGTCACAGGTGATTTGCTGTCGACAGCAGACTGTGCCTCGGTTTCTCAGGCGCTGTAATTACAGTGATTTAATTGCAACACAGCAGCTATGCATCAGCTCCCTCTCCCCCCCCCTCTCTCTCTCTCTCTCTCTCTCTCTCTCT
>OMLP01044193.1:0-23502 GCA_900302685.1 Spondyliosoma cantharus
AAGTCTCTACCAGTGATGCACATATAGAGACTGACATATTTGCCCATTCTTCCTTGCAAAATAGCTCAAGCTTAGTCTAATTGGATGGAGAGTGTCTGTGAACAGCAATTTTCAAGTCTTGCCAGAGATTCTCAATTGGATTTAGGTCTGGACTTTGTCTGGGCCATTCTAACACATGAACATGCTTTGATCTAAACCATTCCATTGTAGTTCTGACTGTATGTTTAGGGTCGTTGTCCTGCTGGAAGGTGAACCTCCGCCCCAGTCTCAGAGTCTTTTGCAGACTCTAACAGGTTTTCTTCCAAGATTGTCCTGTATTTGGCTCCATCCATCTTCCCATCAACTCTGACCGGCTTCCCTGTCCCTGCTGAAGAAAAGCATCCCCACAGCATGATGCTCCCACCACCATGTTTCACAGTGGGGATGGTGCGTTCAGGGTTATGTGCAGTGTTTCCATTTTCAGATGATGGATTGAACAGTGCTCCGTGAGATGTTCAAAGCTTGGGATATTTGTTCATATCCTAACCATGCTTTAAACTTCTCCACAACTTTATCCCTGACCTGTCTGGTGTGTTCTTTGGGCTTCATGATGCTGTTTGTTCACTAATGTTCTCTAACAAACCTCTGAGGCTTGTTACAGCTGTATTTACACTGAGATTAGATTACACACAGGTGGACTCCGTTTACTAATTAGATGACTTCTGAAGGAAGCTGGTTGCACTGGATTTTATTTAAGCGTATCAGATTAAAGGGGGGTGAATACTTTTGCACGCCACACTTTTCAGTTTTATATTTTTTTAAATGTTTGAAAACCATGCATCATTTTCCTTCCACTTCACAATTATGCACCACTTTGTGTTGGTCTATCATATAAAATCCCATTAAAATACATTCACGTTTGTGGTTGTAATGTGACAAAATGTGGAAAAATTCAAGGGGGTGAATACTTTTGCAAGCTACTGTATATGTAGCTAATTTTTGTTGCAATAATGTAACACACACTGGAACACAAAACACTTAAATACCAGTATATCTAATGATACACAACTGATCAATCGGTCTGCCTATGAATTCTTGATCAATAGACTCATCAATACGATTCTTGGTATCAATTATTAGGTCTTGAAAAGCAGAAACTATGAACTGAATCATATTTTCTACTTGTCAGAACTATTGTGAAACTGTGATACTTTCCTGTATCTTAGTTACAGTATAAAGAGAGACTTGAACATGCTTTCATCACGAATCTCATGATCGCGATAAATACTTTTTGGCTTCCCTTCGTCAATTCATTATGTGCTTACCATATTCGGAAAGAGATTGAGGAGCTTACAATGCTGCAGCAGAGAAAATTAGGTTTGTGGGTTGTGTTTTGATTGATTTTAAGGTCTATGTTATGCAGAGAAAGTAAGACTAATTCTCATCATACTTACATGCTGTACATCCCTGCCTAAAATATTCTGTTTATGTGTATGAGTGAGAGCAATCCCCTCACTCATGACCACCGGCATTTTGCTTAATTTGTTGGGAATAAGCATGAAGGAGGGAGAAAATAAGTGACTCAACACATAATCCACTTTCCTCTTCATGGTGAAGGCAGCCTGGATCTTTTACTGTTAAACTCAAAATACATAACTATGGAGGTTATGGATGTTTGATAGGATTATAGTCCTCCTCTGTCAAACACACAGGCCTGACATACCATGGCCATACAAAGTTGCCACAGCTAATGTTGGCTGTCAATGGACCATTTGCACTGTATGGTTAATTTACAGTTGTGTCCGACCACCTGACATATACTGTATATTTTCTATATTCACTCCCCTTACTTCTACTTTGGTCTCCACTAGCTCGTGAATTCTGTTCTCACCTACATTCAATACCTTCTCGCTGACTTTGTATGTCTGCTGTTTTATGCATGGAAGGTAGTGTACAGTGGTATTAATCCAGCTTGTTTTCTGAAAATGGCTGCCTGCTGCTGCTGGAAACAAGGCTGATGAGAGTGGTAAGATTAAATCTCAGCAATGAAGTGAAAGATGCTAAAGTTCTGTCTACAGCTGGAACAGCTGTGTGAGTATTTTTTGGTTAATAATTCTCAGAATCACTTTTCACGTTACGCACAATCAATTGGCCATATGAAATGATTGATTTGTGCACATTTAAAGGTGCTATATGTAAGTGTACTTGTCAAGAGCTGTCTCAAGCCCTGGAACAGCCAATGTTCAGCTAAATATTGTTTTGCTTCTATTTCTCTCACTTCTGCCCGAATGTGGTTTCTTGCCCTGCTTCTTGGTACTGCTTCATCCTCTGATGTTGGACTGAGGGGAAGAATAGAAGCTACAGTAGCTCACTAACAGGCTAACAGTGATATTAGGTGACAGGCCAGGTGTTTAGCTAGACATCTCTGCAACACAATTCACAGACGTTATTTACATTCTGTTGATAATTTCAGTAATTTTTAAAAAACGGACAAACAAACAAAGACAAATACACTCTTACAAATACACAACATTCATTGCCACTAGATATCTCGTGAATGAACATGACGAGTTGACCACAATTTTGTGTCCTGCTTTAAAAAGAGGCAAACATATCTCACATCTGATCTGGCTGATCAAATAGGAATCAAGATTCTGTTACTGCAATGCCTTTTTTGTGCCTAAAATGTTTTGAGAACCATATTAAAGCGTACTGTTCAGGTACACGGCTGCTATGTTAAAATGTATGAGGGGAGGAATGTGACTCGCATGATTGGCTGACCTTTTATGCCAAAACAGAAAACAAAGCTCATATTACAGCATATAAAGGTAGTGTGACGTCTTTCTGTCTTCAGGACGGCATTACTCCACTACATCTTCGGCAAATGAGAACAAACTTTACAGTGAAGAGGAAGACATATTGTGTAGGCAGGAACCTTTTATTTGATATTTGCATAATCATAGATTCATGATTTTTTTATGAGAAAGAAGGAGTGAGTGCCATTTTAAGGAGTTTAAGTAAATGATGAGCTTTTTGAGAAGAGAGCCATTTCAGAAACAATTTGGTAGGTATGGAGACCAGGTCCCATTTGTGACCAAGAATTTAGAGTGATTACAAGTTATGTTACGCAATTACTTTAATGAACGGAAATTACGTCGCAATACATTGTTATGTCACGTGAGTATGTATGTCACTCATGTTACACTTATGCAAGTTATGTTTGGTAAGTTACAAGACTCAACATAGTTACTCTAACCCAAAGTTTGACCTTTTCTTAAACCTAAGAGTATTTTTTTGCACCTTAACGTGACCAAACTGCAAGTTTTAGAAGTTACTAACCTCATTATATGTCATAGTATGCTTTATTGTGTTATTATTACTTTATTACCATATTTTAAAAGTTTTGTTTAGAAATACAACAATAAGACTGGATCCAGAATTAGAAGTAGCAACAATGGTACATCAGTCGTAGTAGTTGTAGTAGTGGTGATGACTAAACTTTATACTTCCTATGAATTGCTATTTTACACTTGAAACAAATATATAAACTGAAGCTGGGTGGGTTCATGCTCTGCACAGGACCCAGACCTCCAGTAAAACCTGATGGCCAAGTGTAAACATACCGGAAGAATGAATATCCACACAATAGCTCCTAGCCCTACTGCAGGCTGTGCTTGTATGGCTGAATAGTGACAATCTCAGTAAAAGTGTTACACAGACAGATACAGCTCCTCACGTATCATAAACTCTCGACATGGCCCCAGCTTCCTCCCAGGCAAGGAAGAGGGATTCAAGGCCCGAGCAGTTTCCAAAGATCACAGCATTTGAATAATATGAGTTGAAGGCACCTTTCTTAGCGAGCTGAAGAGATTAAAAATTGCAAAACGTGTAAACGTCTTTAAGAAGCTGAGGCTCAGTGATAAAACGTGATGCGTGCCTCTGAGGTTGAGAAGAAGGCGGGGAAGGCAGGCGTAGGGAAACACATGGACTTTGGCAAATGTGGTCTCAACAGGATGTTCTGGGCTGGGTTATACCTTCACTTTGACTGCTAGCCTTTTTCCGGCTGCTGGTAAGCCTTCAATTAAATGACGGCTACCTTTTTCAAGTCACTAATCCTCTTACAGTTTGGAACCCTACCCTTTGCCATGCGGAAAATACACACACACGCACAGGCAGTGTGTGTGTGAACAGTGAGTCTTCTTCAGCCTCACCCTCATGCTGCCTGTCTTGCTGTCCTCCTGTCTTCTGGTACCTTCTTAAGTTGACAAAAGAGGCTGTTCTTGTCAAAACTGAGCCTGGAGGTAAAGTCTGCATGAAGAAAAATAAACGCTTGTGTGTCTGTGGCAAACCTGAACCCATGTCATACATAAACATGACAGTGGTAATGATGTCTGTACCAAATATTTATTGCACGTATCCTTCATTGTAGCAGAATTGTGTGTACAATTTAATAAGAGAGGTGAATTGAACCTTTTCTTAACCTTGATTATAAAAGTGTTAAAATTGATACGTTATACATTTATGTGTACAGATGCAATGTAGCAGAAACTGTAGGAAAAAAATAGTGTTCAGTAAGACAACATATGGAAAGAAAGGGCAGTATCAGTCAACACACCATCATACTAAAATGACTCAATAGGTCGATTGCAAGTGACTTCCAAAACGAAATACATCACCATTCCCAAAACTATGAGAACATTACATACCAGTGACAGGTGTACAGGACCTTTGTTGTGCAGTTGTGGTTTAGTGAGTACTTGGTTAGATTTAGGAAAACATTGTGGTTTGGATTAAAAATAAAAACTACATTACTTATCTAATTTCTTTTATACACATACTGTACTGACATTACATACATAGCTAACAGTTATTTCAGCACGTCAGGTAACTTCACTTTGTTAGTAAGTTAAAATAACTCACAATGACTTCTGCTTCCACAGTAGACATGAACAGCTGTCTCCTGAGTAAAAGTCATGTGCTTGTTTAACCCAACTGTCCATCCCCGACCTCCTTCCTGAGCAGACTTTTCACTCTTTATACTGCTTCACCTGACTTCCTTTGCAGCTGTAGTAATTATTGCAGCCAACTCTGAACAAGAAGCATACATATGGGTCGTAATAAGATGCTTTGACAGTCGACCTATGTGGTTATTTTTCTAAAGACGACAGGCTGGTATCAGTATATGTAAATGTAAGTCAAAGATCCACAAGTTACCTCTTACATAAACATGTCTGTAGAAGGCCCTACAATCCATGGCTGTGCAACTCCATATGGAGGTGCCTTACATGCACAAAAACGTTCTGATGCATTCAAGTCATATATGCAAGGCATGCAAGGAGTGTATGAGCACATTGAATGTATACATGCATGTCTCACAGCACATAGTGTAAAAACCTGCTGCAAAAGGCATTTCAGTAAGGGTGATTGCTTCTGTAACTGTACCTGTTTAGACAAAAAGCTTTTCGGGCAGAAGAAGGCATGAGGATGTAATTTTGAGCTTTCAAAATTCCAGATATGGGGCCAAAACCATGTCGGTTCAAGGAAGTTCCATTATCCATCATAAAACAATTCTGAAAGTTCCCCTTTAGTAGAACAGTTACCAACACCCACATTTTCAAAATACATCTATGATGGAATAAAATGTGTACAATTTAGAAAAATATATGGAGAATCAGCCTTGCCACTAAATAAAAAAAGAAAAAAAGAAAAGAAAAGGCTAGTGGCTCTAGATGGCTTCAACACCTGTAGTGTAGTTCATTTGGTCTGGTCCAAGAAAGAAAAATCTATTGTTGCCTTTGAGTTCCGGTCCATGCTCACAGTCAGTAAGTTTCCATGCACACTTAAATCGAGCTACGGTCTTAGCTCGATTAGGCCATTTAATTGGAATACTGCCATTATCCCAGTACACAAGCAATGTCCAAGAGGTATGTCCAACTCCACCACGATAGGTGGTGAAATTCACTGTTTCAGCTTGTTGCTCATCCGGTTGACCTATTACATCACATACCAAACAGGTTAAGAAGAGACAAACAGGCTGCACCATGGACGGCGAAAACATGGATGACTTTCCTTCAGCTGAGACCAGATAAACTGTGTCTCCTCGTCAGCCCAATAATGTATATTTCTTGCTCTAGCACTCCCTTTAAAAAGACTTTAAAAGTCCCGTTTCAGTCAGACTAACACAATAGTCCTACTTTTTCTAACAATATGTAAACGTAGTGACTGACTTTAAACCAAAAGGGGTAGACATAAACTCTTGAACTGCCATGGTCTGGGTGAATACTACTCTGATTGGCTCGAGGGTGTCAATTAACTTTTGATTTACAGACACCTCCTAAACTCTTCAAGTAGTTCCAGTCAAACTGGACCTTCACTGTTCTATAGCCTGTATCTAAAATGACTGTCACTGGCAGCAGACACCTCAATGTTTGAAACAAATTGAATAATATAAAAAAAAGAATATCTTATAACAACACAAAGTGTAGTCCTTCAGTACATCATCCTCTGAACCCCACGGGCTGGCGCTTGTAACACACAAGCTGCCATAAGAAGCCTACACTCAGGGCTGTAGTAAATCAAAAGTGGGTAACCTACATGCCCGCTGGCTGAACTGTCCATAACAAGTAATGGGCAGCTCAGAAGTAGGTGAGTAAACCTGTTTCATTTTAAAAAGCTGGGTAAGCTGACTTCATGTGTGTTTGCTTCCCACTACAGCTGCGACACTGTCCCTCTGAGCTGACTGTATCAAGCAGTCCTCCCTTTTTTATTGATCTCGGGACAGTAACACAGCTGGTTAGCTAGCTTGCCTTGTTGTAAGGTGTTGCCAGAGGAATGGAGTAACTACTTGTGATAAATGTTATTCTTTGATTGCAAAACACATGAAAATATACACAAATTGTCTTTTCTTTTGCAAGTGACCATGGTATAAGCGGGCTAATGCTCTTCAAGGAGTCCATTATCAGGAATTAATGGATGACTGAATGAATGGTGGACCGTCCAACGCACAGTGTCCCTTACTTAACTGACAGGTGGTGTATATATTGGTGACTGTCAATCAGGCTACATAGTCACACTGAGTCCTGAGGCTGATGCCAAGTCAGGCTACACTTGGCATCAGGCTACTGAACACGGTGTGTTTATTTGTCTTCTCCAACAAAGAGCTAATGAAAAAAAAAACAAGCATTAGCACAGCATTTTCACCAGATAAAATACAAAATGTAGCCTAAATAAATGTTAAGTTTCCACATATTCTTGGTTTTGCAGAAACAAACATTACCGACATTTATTTTAGTGATTTTGATGGTAGGCGAGGCCTTAGTTGTAGGTCTATTTGGTGGTGGTTTGGTATAATACTGTGCTGAGATTTTTGCTCCATTCCAGAGTTAAACTGACTGCTTGAACACCAGCCTAAATGAACTTGAACCAAACAGCCTAGGTGTCAAAGCACCTACCAATGAGGTTTTTGATGTGAAGCATCAGAGATTTAAAAATGTATTAACTCACATATAAATTAATGAATTCATCCAGATGATCTGGCTGCTTCCCAGTGGCTGTTAGGAAGCTGGGTATGGTCTACAGAGGACACACTGAAGTGTCAATCAGTCCTTCTAACTCTGCTGGGTTTTATAACGTTTTATAATGTCTCTTAATTCTCCACCTTACATTATTGTCTGGTTAATTGAATATTGACTCATTTTGATGACTTTTGTCCTCTCAGGTCGTCCACCTATAACTTCCCTCATCTTTCTAACCATTCATGTTGTTTACTTGAACCCAAGGAAAATTGCCTTCTAAATGCAGTGTATAGCAGTACAATCTGTCCATGA
The DNA here is from genome assembly GCA_900302685.1 of Spondyliosoma cantharus. Classification (NCBI taxonomy): domain Eukaryota; kingdom Metazoa; phylum Chordata; class Actinopteri; order Spariformes; family Sparidae; genus Spondyliosoma; species Spondyliosoma cantharus. Next base: position 7,806 of record OMLP01044193.1, read on the forward strand.
CACATTCACAAAATATACTTAATTTGAGAATGGGAGGAAATTGGACTCAAAGCTAAAAACTAAACCGTAATGTACTTCCTAAAGGTAATTCTTTTTCTTCCTGCCAAAAGTGCAAATTGCTGTGTTAAATTGCTGCAGGCAGGAAGTAATGAATCTTGGGTAATTTTAAGGGAGGGCATAGTTTGGAGGGGAAGAGACCCTCCAAACTCTGGGTCAAAGTTTTTTTTTTTTTATGTTTAGCCCATGCTGACAGCTAACACATCCATGATTCAACCTAAAATGATCATCTTACTACAGCATCTATGGTGCACATGAATGGTCTGCACCCATAATTCCTTATGACCATGTTCGTATGAACACATGCTTACTGAGAAATTACAGCATCACCCATAAAATGTTATTGATAGACATTAAAATGTACTATTGAATGTTTAGGACTGACTATCTGTTCTACTTTTCTTGTAATCATGATCATAAAGCCTTATTATAATCCTTTTGAGTGGCCTTACAGAGCCAAACACACAGACAGCTGCCGCTCACTGAAGCTATTGATCAGGATGAGGCACAGACCTCTGTAAAAGGAGGGATGTTCCCACTATAATCAGCCAACACTGAGTATTGATTGGCCAGTGTCAGGCGAGTCGAGTAAAGGGAAGACACAGTCAGAGTCACTGGCAATTAATGGTCTCCCTGCCACAGTGGCAAATCCTCTCTCCTCTCCCCTCCTTCCCCTCTATCTCCGTCAGGCAATTAAAATCTATTGTAATGGGTTTATTGACACAGTAAATATGCATCTGCATTTGCAATACTTGGAGAGTGCACGCATATTAACAAATACACAATGCAGAGGATTGTTTGGTTATAGAAAATGTAATCAGTTCCAAACAAGTGCACGGTGTAAACGGTGATGCTTTTTCCACAGTCGCTACGAGGTCTGAGAGAGCATTCACACATTAACAGTAAAATTCTCACATGCATACACAATGCATGTGTATTGTAGTGTTTTGCAATAAAATAGGACCCTCTCTAACCTCGGAGATCTCCTGCAGAAGAAGAAATATTGTGTTTGTTTGCAGTTGACTCCTAATCAAAAATTAAACTTATAATGGTCACATAACTTAAGAATAATTAAAATAGTTTTTGCAATAATAGGTCTGCTAAATACACTAAAAGTCCGGAGTAGAGTGTAAAATGTAAATGTAATGTTCACAGTTACTATACATAAACAATGTGATGTAAATGCTTCGTATCATAATTGTCAGTGTGCTGAAAGCCAGATATAATTATATACCGTATATGACTTAAAGGGTCACTCAACCTAATTAGTGGTGCCCCTCTATATAGTTGGGGGACTTGTGAGGGACAGAAGAATTAAGAAAAGAACATTGAAGCAGCAGAGGTTGAGAAACCATGACATTTAGTTGGACATAGGGGTCAAGCTCCAAAAACACTGGAGCAGATTCAACCAATTCTTTACAGGGTTTATCCAGCACAATATAAGGTATCTAAATGTTTTTCACAAGCTGTGGACTCCTCCTTGTTAAAATCGATCACTGTGTCTAAACTCAGCGAAACTCTTTTTTAAAAGATGAATGAAGAAGATGAAGAATGAAGATTTCACACAGGACACAATACCCACGAACACCCAGGAAAATTTGGCTTTTGTTTTTAATTTGATTGGACTCTCCTGCATCAAGCGACTATGCAGTTGTCGCAGGTGTCTATCAGCTCCAGCTGTGATCGAGTGATGGAAACACATCACCCGGATGGACACACTAACTTTCGCCCTTTATCAGGCATAATGTTATGAAGTTAAAGACGCTAGCTTGTTAATACTTTTCCATCCATCTCTGTTCTATTAGTGCTATTGTTTAGTCAGCACTGATTTTGGAAAACATTCACCGTTAGTGGCGTCTGTGCTTGCCGGCTGTCTAATTGGTGCTGCCCATGTGCAACTCTCAGAGATGAGAAAGAGGTGAGACGTCTCACTCCTTATCCACTTCCATTCATCCATCAGGTCCAGATAAAACGAAAGAAATGTATTGATTAAGACTTATTAAGGTTTAAGGTGTGCTAGATGTGGTCTATTAGGTATATGATCTGCTGCTTTCTGCTGTTTTTCTGGTGCATTTGCGATGACAAATATGACAGTCAAGGAAAAAAAAGGCAAACCCATCTCCTGGCAATTGGAAAGGGGTTAAAGGCCTATTTTTAGCAGGTTTATCCGTATTTAAAAATCCCTCATATACACACATGCAAACTTTGGTGTAAAAGTGGCATTAGAAGGGAGGAATATTAGAGGATCAGAGAATCAGTTTTTTTCTGCCTTTCAGCCCGAGTTAGTTAGTGATGACTTTTCCGTCTGCATATCAGGCTTCTTTGTAGGATCTTATGATGGTATGCAATCACCATGTACGGTTACTTACATTAAAAGACCCTTTGCTGATAGATTTGCCATTGCCAGGATTTTAGACGTATGGCGATCATGAGTCAGTAAATTCACATGAGAAATGTTCGACTCGACTTGTCGATCACAAAAATCGAATCAATTTTCTGACTATTTAAAATAAAAAAAAAATCCAGATATTATTAACTACAAGCTTGATCGGCAGGTCATGTTTTCAGTTTTTGAGTCTCTGTTTTTACTGTGTGATCATGCCAAATTGTGGTCCTGGAGACACCTACTGTAATAGGAACTACAACAGAATCCATTCTGAATTTTATTGCTGTATGTTTGTCTCAGTCTTCTGACAAAATTTAGTTCAGAAAGTTCTGTTAAAGTGAGTTGGTAACAACATCTCAACATAGATGCTGTGGTGTATGTTTTGATTCACGGTCCAGTTTTATAATTTACATTTTGAGGCCACCACAGCAACACTAGACAGATGTACAGCATCACATAGGATCAGGCTGCATTACTATGCATGCACTTGGAGCTGCATTTAGGTAACTTATATGCTGCCTGTCTCCTTTTTGAATAGGAGAGTATGCCTACATTCATCATGTTTATGAGAGTGATGATTGTAGCGAGCATAAGATTTGCGGGGAGAAGACTACTTAGACCTTTTTCAGCATCCTTACTGTTGTCCTCACTACCAATAATCTTCTCATAAGTTGTTTTTACTGCTGTAGCTCTGACATGAAATTATACTTTTGAGAAGCGCATAGAAAGGCCAAGCTATGGCGGCTACCTGCAAGGCTCTATAATTACACTGTGAACCCTTAAATCCATCTTACCTGTTTTTTTGTTTTATTTTTCTGAACGAAAAAGTCTTCCTCCCGGGTCTTACTGCATTATGGTCTGGACTCTAAGTTGTGATTATTTTATTAAAAAATGCTGTTCCATGGTCAAGAATGAACTTAACATGAACCTTCTCATGTGGTGGTGGAAATCAACTAGCCTGCTCTGTCTGAAGGTAAAAACAAGAAGAAAAAAGAAGAAAAAAGAAAGAAAATCCACCATTGTTGTTCCACTGGTGGTGAAACAGGAGGTGACTGTCTCTTTCTTGATCGAGTCTCACTTTGATGGCAAGACTCCTGTAAGTCACTGCTCCCAGCAACACGTACTTAAATCACTATTTGTCATTTTACACTTTCACACTTTTTTATAGATTAAACAAAGAGATGTGATGTGGTAATTTGTGGGCTTTAGGTGCTGGCAGATTTTGTTTCCTCTGGACAGACATTAAGCTAACTGGCTGCTGGCTGTAACTTCACATTTAAAGTACATACATAAGTGGTATCACTTTTCAAATCAAAGTCTCTGCCAGCAAGATAATTAGTGTATTTCCCCTAATGTCCCTCTATATCTAAAAAAAAAAAGAGCACCATGTGTATGTGTAGAACTCTTCCTCATGTGATGAAACCCCCCAAATTTCATAGATATTTCACTGAGAACATGACTTCAATGTCCTCAATGAGAGCTTTGGCCCTGCCCTTCATGTCAAAATCAAAGAAACGAGAGCAAGATAGCCAAACGTACCTCAGGCATAAAGGCTAACCAGCCCGACAGTCATTCCTTCCTGCTGCAGGTGTGTGCCTTGTGCCACTGGTTTAGTGGCTAAACGACAGACTCAAGCTGTGAACTGTAAGTGCAAAACAATATTGTCATTGCTGACCATAACCACCTACCTCATGTCTCACTCATATGTAAGAAAACATTACCATCATGAACGTAAGCAACGGACATGGCTATTGTTAGTTTTTAAAGGCATTTTCTCTGCCTTTCTTGTGTGGCCAATTCACTAATAGCTTTAGCAATATACTGTATCCTCCTAGCCTTCTGGAAGACTTCAGTGATGCACAATGAGTGTGTGCCTGCAGTCAGGTAGGGTTGCAGACATGTCACCTGTCCAATCATTTTACACAGGCTGAATGAAACAATTTGACGGCCTTATTAGAGGCTTGAGACAGCCACAGATACAAGATGTTTTTCTTTCATTTGTCAGGGAATTTGATTCATTGATTGCTGTCAGTATGTAAAGAGATCTTCTACAAATAAAAACAAAAATGCTTGTAGAATAACTTACCGACCCATAGTTTAAGGTGCTGTGCTTTCTTTACTACTTTTCATCCATTAAACTCATAACAGATCTTCTCACGCAATAACTGCTTTGTTTATGGGCACTTTGTGTGCCTGCTAACACATGTCTGAAAACACACAACTGTAACAAGTAACAATTACAGCGGCTGGTTGAAAATGCTATCCTAGTTATAGAAATGCTAATGAAAATAAGGTTTCTGTAATGACCAATCAAAGCAAAAGAACATTTTTTATCTGTCAATATCTGTGAAAGCCTCTCAGCACAGCAAGCCTGGCTGGAACACAGTGATTTACTGTCCAATTTTCAATGCCCCTGTATCCATTTCAATCAAATCTCCAATATTAACACCGGGCAATAATTTCTTCTGCTTTATTACAAATGTAGCCCTCCTATTCGATAAATCAGCTGCCAGAAGCCGGTATAATTCATGGTGGAAATCAGGCATATTTTATACTGGCTGAGTCACAGTCAAAATGAACCATTATTTCAGCTTCATGTTCTTTTGTGCAGAGAGAGCAAGCCACTTGTGTCTGTCATCTTTCTGCAGAGTTCCTTTTTTTCTCTTTAAGTAAAACTTTGCTCAAAGCTTTTGATACAGCTCACCCAGTTAGCATATAGTTCATAAAACAGGACATTATTCTATTAAAAGAACAAAGATTTGATAATATGGGGAGGATTTGGAGAGACTGGTGGAATGCGCCATCGAGCTTTATGCTGATGTTGTGACTATGAAAACACACTTTAAGTGGAAAGGGTAGGATGACACAGCTATGGGATTTTTTCATGGAGATAATGATAGAATGAAGATTTTCTATATGGCCTAAAATTAAATGTCTGTAAAATCTGTCAGTAGTGGGTAAATCAATGTATCACCCAACACAACCCCATCTAACATTACTGTGAATGGTTGTTTGCACAGCTGAGTGACTAAATGTCTTTGTTAACAGCTCAAGATCATTTCAGTTACACATCCATTGTTGTGGTTTGAGACTAAGTGTTGGTTTTAAACATTCTACATCACTCAATTGTCACAGTTTGGTTTGATTAGAACCATTTTATTCATTAGCCCTTTAAGTAAAAGTGGTAAAGTTAAAAGCTGAAAAGAGTTCATTAAATGTAATGGGTTTGTAAAGTAATGATGTGTATGAGCTTTCCCAGTAAATTTGCAAAAGTTGTGTTTTTCACCAGGAAGGTGTCCTTGATCATCCAATGTGCTAAATACCAGAGTGGACAAATTATATGACAAGATCTTAGTATTTGTAAAACTTTAGCTTATTCTGGTCTCAATCACATTAGGGATATGGGGCCCTATTTAGACGGTCTACTTCACATAGTCTAAAGCGAAGCGTGTTTAGGGCGTGTCCAAGTCCATTTTGCTACTTAAACTGCGGATAACCTGGGTGCAAAATGGCAGTGCACGGTGCAAAGGGGTTGTATTTAGACTCTGAAATAGTCATGGGTGTGTTTTGGGCAAAACATAAATTAAATGAATTCAATCTAAAAAAAACCACACTGATATAAATTGAGGAGGAGGAGGAGGAGGTGGAGTGCTGGGGTAGCGTCCCTCTCTGTGTGCTCCAAGCTCAGTTTATGGATCAGACAGAACGGGTCATAAAAAAAAAAAAGATCATCCTGATCAATAATGGGTGAGATGAGAGGGGAGAAATATGTCCTTAATGAGGAAAATATTAATGACATCCCCTGCAGCAGAAACAATACGTGCATCTCTACATTAACATGCACATTTGTGCAGGAGGAACAGGTGATAAACTTCACTGATTATTTAAAACTCCTGACTCGTTTCCTTTGGAGAGTTTATAACTACAGCTTTTAGGTTTGTTGATTAAATGGGGCACGATATTTGTTACAGTACATGACTGTGTTCATGGAAAAGTGTTTAAAATGACTGAAAGCAGCCTCTTATTATTAAACCAGAGTGTATGAACGGTGTGAACTCTCCTGTGTTGGCCTCTCTAATGTGTCCTTTAAATATCAGGAAACAGACTGCACTTTTGACTTTAGACCAGCTTATGTTGGTCTATGGTGCTGTCACTTTCTGCTGCCTCAAGATAGAAATCTGCCATCAGTGCGCCTGACCACACCTCATTTTACCACCACACATTTGGGCACAAGTACATTTACTATTTACACAACATGGGCGCTGGGCCTGAAAGTGACAACTGCATCAGTCTTAAACTAGCAATGACACCTGTGCTGCATGCCGCTTTGCATTAAGTGTAAGATAGAGCCCAAGGTGTTTACATGGAACGTGATATACCTGGTTATTAATTTCCCTAGTGTTTACATGATCAGTCAAGAGTGTCCATGTTGAGGTGCAACATATTTTCTGGTTTGTCATATCCTGCTTCTGGCTTGAAGAACCTGTTTTGTCACCACTATCACGGCTGCAGATATTCCTGTCAAAAATATCTGGCTTTTGTTGCCACAAACACAGCTGGAAATTGTCCTGAGGGCTCTATCAGCGGTTTCACGCTCACAAATGTTGAAACACAGACTCAAACTGCAGTTCACAACAAGGCCTGATATGAAAGTCAAGTCATAAACATGTACTGTGAACGTGATATGACACATTTTTTGAAAATGCCAATACTTTGTATGACACAAATTTTGTACAAATTTTAACATGCCTATGGTTTGCAGAAACGTGAACTGTCAACATTTTATTCTTGAGAATGGGCTCTGTATCCATATGTATGCAGTATATATATAAGGGATGGGATTTGCTTGTGCAAACTCTCTCTACTTACAGTACAGTCCAGGATCATGTTTCGTTTTAATTTATGTGATATACAGATTTTTCCTCGGACCATTGATCATCTGAATACAAACAACTGGTCTCAACAGCTGCTAAATACTGCCTGCCATGGCTCTACCAGGCCCACAGAACATCTCTCTACAGCAGCACAAGAGTTCCTGTCTGGTACCCATGTTGAGCTCGCACCAGCAGATGCCTGCCTGCTAGCTCTGCAAGCAAGAGGAACATGAACCAAGTCAGTACAGAGCTACAAACTTTGCAAGGACCTTTAGGAGCGACCAGTTTCCTCAAACCTCTCATCAGACACTGCGCAGCAAGGACTATTCAACATTAGGATCACAACCTTTCCCAACATGGCTCATCAGCATCTTTCTCTTCAAAGACAGGTAACGCTGAAGTGGGCCTGGGTAGCATACAGCACAGCATGGCCAAGCATGGGACTGTTTTGATCCCAACCTCTTCTCTGTCAATGCCTGATTGTATGTAAATTCCCTATACATGTTGTGTAACAATCCCAGCAATATAAATGTTTTAACTTTTGTCAAATCCTTTCAAACTATATTAACTAATAATATGTAATACATGTACGTTTGAGGAGTAACTTGCCCAACATGGGTCAGCTCAGCTGTGATACACACTATGTTACTACAGCATGAAAAGATTATTTCAAGACTGCAAAAGCCACAAAAGTTAGCTGCTAAGCTATTAGATTGAATATCTTTGTTTAATCTTATTATATATTAATCTGGTGTGCTTTGTTTAAATATACTAGAGTTGCTGACTGCTGCTATTTATCACTCTACTGTCACTTTATCTAGTAGCCTCATTATCTTTAATTGCTTGTGTAGTTGCTATTTTTACTTCTGTTCTTATTTCATAAATCTACTATAATTTTTTCATCTATTTATCTGTACTTATTTCTGTTCTTGATCTGCTGCAAAAACAGAATTACCCCCACGGTAATCAATAAAGGCTAATCTTTTCTTTTTAACCTTATAAACAGTGCTTGGTTTTGTACTAAAATGATCATAACAGCTGGAATCAACGTACTACAGAACTGAAGACAGTCCGAATCAGTGAGCGAGGTGCTCAAACTGCAGCCTGCTAAACTGGTAATATCATCGTGCACTTCTGTGATGGATATTAAAATTCCCTACTGATCGCCTTCATTTCATTGTTTTGCATGTTCATTGTATTGTTATGTCTCAAAACATTGCACTAGTTAAGATTTTAATCTTGGCAGACACACGAAAAAGCAAACATGTTTGGCTTGTGATATGTACTATATACGTAGACTCTTTATCTTTTAATTAGCGAGGGCTTTTTCCTTTTCATATTACCATTAAAGCAAGTATGTTGCTCTATATAACACACTTGTACTGCAAAAACAATGCTGACAGCTGTGTTTTTGTGGCTGGGAAACCATGACATGTAATAATATAATACATAAGGCATGTGTCGTATAAAGAATGTATCGAGACAAAAAAGGAAAAAAAAAAATGTTTCCACAAAGCCACTCGTCATATTGAAGGTTCATCCGTCATGTGGGAAGGAAACAAATTTTAAGAACAAATGACATCATCAGAACTTGTCCTAACCTCATTCAAGTCCTGTTCCAGTGACTTGATCAACAGTTGTATCGCCGTGTCTTGGCCCAGTTACTGATGGCTCTCTCTCAAAACGCTGCCTATCTCATTACAGTAATGAACTTTATAATTACCTCCACCCCCTCAGAGAAGAATGAAGGCCATTAAGACACTGGGATTGGCTTTTATATCATTTACTTAGCCCAGGACACTAACCAGCAGCCATTTTCCATCTCAATAAACTCCCACATCCTTCAAGCCGTTGACAGCACTTCCTTTCTCTCCTCAGAGTGACAGGGCTTAAAAAGTTTCAGTGCAAAACAAATTGACAGAGCTTCAATGCAGACTTCAGAATGTGTCATAACGGTTCACTGATGGCCTCTGTAGACTGGAGCACTTCTGTGCTAACCTTGGTTGAGGGTGCGTCAGATTCTGGCTTTTAGATTTTTAAATAAAGTCAGCAGTTAGACTTACCACAGATATACAAAACCTGCAAAAATAACTAGAACAAACTTAACTGAACTGAGAACTGCTTAGTGGAAATTAAGCTTCATCCCAATCCTTATAGTGACTTTTGCTCACAAATTTGGGTTTTATTTTAGCAGCTCTGGCCACCAGGTCTCTTGTTTACACTAATATTGGAACATGAAATGACATTCAGATCTGTTGTCAGTTCTGACAAGAACCAGAAGTATCAACCATAATCATTTCTCAAGTAACCTCCCTAGGAAACTCGTGGATTGAACTGATATATTCAAAGGAATGACTGTAAGCATCACCACACCTCGGGAACAGAGACAACATCTGGCTAGTCAGGAGGTGTAAGGTTCTGAAGTGGAGATGGAGCTTGGACGTCATAAAAATCCTGCTAAAACACATGATACATGATGATTAAAATGTTCCCATAGACAACAAGTGCAGAAGCCTTCAACAATGAGTATGTAAATAATGTACTGTATAGAATGAGAGTGACTGTGACTGTAGGCCACACTTTGGAATATGTAAGACAATATGTCGACCTACATGAAGTCTTCATTAAACTAATAGTCACTTATATTAAACAAAGCGCCTCTCATTACCTTATCATCACGCTACAACTGTAGATTAGGAGCTAACAAGTAGCACAAGCAACATTTTGAAAGCATCCATGTAAGACCATTATATCAATCAGCAATTAGCATCAATGTTGTTAAAATCACAACAAGAAAAAAACCAAAAACCTTGATATTTACTGGAATTATACAATTGATCATACAATTTATCTATCCGCATATCAAATGAAAGATGAAAGAAACATTACTAGGCTTGTTTGCATTTTATTACAAAGTATTAGAGCTGTTGCACAACAGTGGTCTTAAATGAGCACAACATGGTATGAAAATGGATTTGAATTTCAAACTAATGAGTTGCTGATTCATAACTGGGCTTGTGCGCAATTTCCATGACTCTGTGACAAGTGCAAATAGGCAGTGAGCAAGTACATATATTACACACCAAACAGAGTTGGTTGGTGTAACAGCACTTGGTGTATAGCATTTACACAAAGACTATAACCTCTCAGCCCAACAAAAGAAGTTGAACATTATTAACAGAAAAGCAGCATTGTCGCTGTATAATTCTCCCCCACCAGCCATGAAAATGAAGACCAAAATTTCATCCTGCATCTACTTGTACTTGGCAGACGGCATTACACATAGAACCCATTTGTGAATGCATTGTGTTGGGCTGGGATTAATTAACACTTATAATGTAGTGGGGAATCAGGCGAGTCGGTCTTGTGTTATAATAGGGGAGCATTTTGGCTTGCAAAACTGGACAAAGAGTTTACCTCCGAGGTGTGTGTGTGTGTGTGTGTGTGTGTGCTTGAGAGAGAGAGGGAGAGAAAGAACAAGACACACCAGCCTACTGCACTACATTGTATGCTATCATGCTGAAACATATGGACAGACAGCTCCTTTGTCACTACTGTAAGGACACGTTTGACATGGTTTGATATAGAGGGGCAAACAAACACAAAAGCACTATCCTACTCACTCAATGCCAGCCCGTCACTCAGCCGTCAAGGCTGCCTGTGTGTCTGTGACTGTGTGTATGAATGCATTTGAGTCAGTGACCAAGAGAAATGCAATGCCATGCCAAAGTATAAGAGAGTGTGTGTGTGCTTGTAATGGTTTTGCTATACAGTTCAACGCGACAAAATACTTACTACTTACTAATAATTACTGTGCGCCTCATATCTATATACTCATTTAAAACAATTTAAAAATGTGTGCTTATACAATTCAAGCCACCCATTGCAGTCTTCATCAACTTGAAGTGTACTTTAATCTGCTTGAATCTGAATATGTGTTCGTTTAGTGATATATTTGAGCATAAGAGAGAGAGAGGCATCATTTTCGTCTATAACTCATGTTCTTTGTTGTATTTGTCTGATTTGGTCCACACCTGCATGTTCACACTGATGGAGTAACATTTGCAGTACCTCAACAGCACCTATGGGTGTCCCTCTTTTTCTTCAGAAGTCGACTTGCTGTGCTGCAGCCGCTCTCAACAGACACTGTGACAGAAATTATCAAGTGTGTGTGTGTGCGTGTGTGTGTGTATGTGTGTGTGTGTGTGTGTGTGTGTGTGTGTCTCCTGCAGACATATAGAAATCCTGTGTGAAGAGATTTTCTAAATGTTTATCTAAACATGAGTCGATCTGCAGGTTGTGAACTTCACCTTCTGCTCTACATCTTTTTAAATGGCTGTTGTTATTAAAATCATGTTGCTATAGCGATAAAATCCACCTGTTCTCTCGTAGCTGACGAGCAGATACGAAACTTCTAGCTCTCGGCCTTCAATATGCAACACGAACTGTCAAAGGTCAAAAATAGATTTTCTTGAAAGTGTCACTTCATATTTTTGTTTCTATTTTCTAATTCAAGCATCTTGCCACCCATCAAAAGGTTAAAATGACTGTAGGAACTCTACGTCTGGTGGTTTTATTTTAGTTTAAAGGAGATTAACATCAGTCAAAACACAAAAAGGTCTCATAAGAATAAGAAACATGCGTCTCTGTCTAACTGACATTAATCTTTTTTCCTCGGTGCTGTAATTCTACTCGAGCCTGAAATAATCTAAATTCTGAACGAGGATCTGAGAAGTTTAATCTCATTCTGCTGTCTGTATCGATTACATCATAGTTTAGTGATGAAGCGAGGAATTGAAAACGACTCACCTCATCAGAGTCCAGCAGGGGCGGCAGGGCGCTGTGAGGAGGAGAAAAACGGTTTCAGCGTCAGAGTTTAAAATAATATTGATTCACGATCAGTTCTGATACGTGACAGTCAGCGACGACTTACACGTCTGCCATAGATGAAGGGATGTTCTCCTCGACCCATTTCAGATCCTCATCCTGGGAAATCAACACAGCTGAGTTTAGATCACATTTAAATATTTAATCTTTCTTTGATGACTCACAACCTGACTTGACAGAAAAGACGACGCAATGACTCAAATGTCTTCTTCTGTCATTTCCTATCTTCCTTATCCTATTAGCATAACGTTAGCTATCAGGCTAGTAGCTGAGCTAAAGGGTTCAACAGTTCTGTTTACGGAGCAGTGAACACCGTTTACGTTGCATAAAAACCTGATGGTGTGTTCAGGATTAAAGGGATCATGGCTCGTGAAACACTTTAGATTCTAAACCTCAAATTGCATGAAAATATGAATTAATGGTCTCAATGTTTCCTTTTCTTTTTTCCATGTCATAAGTGGAATATTCCCTTTTTTAACGGACTCTAGTGGAACTACTGCTGATAAAGAACATGTCATCACGGTAGTTTTCTGAGAGCAACATGAGAAAAGTTTTGTTTTTTATTTGTCTGACAGCTGAAGCGAGAACGTTTCATCATCACTCACCACTTTGTTGGCTTTCGCTGAACCGTTGGTCTCATTTTTCATGCCCCTCATTTTCATCCCCTCTGGAGACACACGAGACGAAACACACACGCAGGTGATGACGTCACACATACATCTCGATGAATATTTCACTGAAAGCTGATCATTTCGGTCGACTACGCACAGCGCTTCAAAACGTACATGATTTAATATCTTTTGGTCTAAATGCATGAGAATAAAAGTACAAACACACGCAGAAATAACTGAATAATGTATGTTGCAGGTAAGAATCCATCGAACACTAAGTGGCATTTTTAACAGAAGTTTTTATGTTTAATTTATAACCCACTCAATATTTTAACAACTGGCTGAGAGGCAGCTGTTAGAAATGAGCCAGCGGTGATGAAGAATGTCTCTAACGAACTAACCAACTGACTACACAGCTGACTGACTCGCTGAGAAGGTAAATGAAGAGATAAATAAATATGAGGCTGCGAGGACGACAGAGAGGTGAGACAGGAAGGGAAGGACGAAAGCAACAAGTAGAAAGAGGAGAGAGAGGAGAGTGAAGGTTTCTGACCGAAAGCCTCGTTCATCATCGGCTCCTTCTCCTCCTCCTCGCTCTCTTCATCCAACAGAGGACTGAAGGCGTATCTGACAAAGACACAGAGATAAGCTGCATTTACGCTACAGTTACAAAAAGACAAACTGTCAAAGAAAACAACCCTGACATCCCCCCTGCACCCCTCTTACCTCTGGTTATTGGCTGACGGTCGCCATAGGAACATGATGACCAATAGGATGATGGAGAACAAGAAGCGCCAGAACGCGTCATCTATCCACAGCTCCCTCCAGTCCTGCAGACGCACCGACAGAGAGACGGTCTTAATGAAAACACTTCAAAAGCACTCAAACATCTTCATTTACAGGAAGAGGATGAAAGTCTGACTCCGCTGGACTGAAAATGTTTCCCGTCAGGATTCAGAGAATAAAGCAGAACACAAGCAGAGCGAAGTCACGCGGCTGAACTGAGTGTTTCACAGGTGATTCAGTTCCCTTTTCCACTATAAGTATTATGTATATCATCCAGAATCTCCAGTACTCACAGACTGACATTTGGACATCTTGAAGGTCTTGGTGGTCCAAATGATGAAGATGACCGACGCTGAAACACAAACACGTACGAAGCTTTAATGACTTGAAATGTGCTTCCAGCTAAAACGTTAAAAACAAGCGGTACTTCTTTATTTCCGTACCTATGACGGCGAAGATGAGCGTGTTGGTGAAGTGTCTGTAGAGCGAGAGCTTCACCACGTTCCTCCTCAGCCTCAGCAGCTTCATCGTCTGAGCCAGACTCACGAAGATGTGACGACACGGTCAAGGAAACATCAACACTGGAAACACTCATCAGGACCTTCACCTCCAGTTTAAGATCAATGTATCTGATTTCTGACACGATTTGAGGTGAACGAGATCCATCAGTCTGTGAATTTTCAGTGAAATTAGGGATGCACGATATCACAAAGTCCCCTAACGAAATATTTTAGGTTTTTACGTTTTGTGTTTGCATTTTTTTATACGTCACGATGCTTTTTTCCCCTTTCGTTCCCTCCGAGCTGCGTTACTATGGATCCAAGTTTTCACAAGACCCGGTCGTGTTCTTCATGCTGGACTCAAACTGTTAACTCACACAGGAGCTCTGGTGGTTCAGGTTCAACAGGTTTTGAGTTTTTTTCATTGACAAGAGCAACATCTTCACTCTCAAACTGTAGGTGGCAGCAGACACCTTTAAAGTCGGATTGCGATCTAACTATACACACGAAGAAGAAGAAAAAGATGAAGACGAAGAGGAAGAAGAAGAAGGAGAAGAAGAAGAACATGTTTTTGCAGCACAAGAATCGATTCTTTGTTACTTTTGAGTGTTTCAAATTTGTAAAAAGTTATACAATATCAAATAAAATAGAAAAACAGATCAACCATCATTTTTTTTTACTTTTTGCCACGTGTCCAATGACTTTTTCTGTACCAACGATGTGATTCTCACCCTTTTTTCCCGCGTGATTGTAAAAGGTATTAGTATACATCTCATGACGTCGTAGCCTGTCGTACACACAGGTTGTCGGTGTTGTGCATCCCTAATTACACTGTTCAGACACACCACAGGGTTTTTAATCAGACGCTAACTACACGTACGGACGACCAAAGCAGAAAAAGAGAAAAAGCAAGAGAGAAAAAACTAATTTTCTGCAGCACTAAAAAGGGGGAGAGGTGCAGTAGCGGATATCCACCAGCAGAGGGTAGAGTCGAGCACAGCCAGAGGAATAGCAGCCAGGAGAACTACATCATCTTCAGCCTAGAGACAAAGAAAAGGATAATAGAAGAAGAAAAGGTAAAAGATAGACAGAAGAAGGACGTGGGAGGGAAGAGGGTGAAGGACATGATAGAGGACGAAGAAGAACAAGAAGAAGTGTGGGGAGGCAACCAGAGGGAGTAACAGAAGGAGAGGAGAACAGAAATGCTGACACAGCATAACACTCAGGTCATCAGCAGCTGCAGGTGACACTGACACGTTTGTTTTCTACAGCTGGGTGCACCGGGTGGGTGGAGTTTAGCCGTCTGTCAAACAGCGTTAGTTAGTCTGATGTGTGCGCACATGTTAAAGGATATCCACCAGACAACACAGGAGTCAGTGAAGGCCAGAACTATGTCACACAAAAGTCTACTGCTGGTGTTGTCGCCTCGATCCTGGAGAGAGAGACAGGTTAGACACACACACACACACACACACACACACACACACACACACACACACACACACACAGACGCACACTCAAAGAAACACTCTGTGTGTGTGCGTCTTACAGCGTTGACTCGTAGGATCCCCTCGATGATGGAGAACATCAGGTACA
>OMLP01044194.1:0-14205 GCA_900302685.1 Spondyliosoma cantharus
GTCATCACATTTTTTAAAACAAGAAAAGAATTTAGCCATTACAAAGACAGTGAAACCCTTCCAATATCTCACTGAATGTGCACTGTCAGCATATCAGACTACCCTGGGTGCCCACTCATACAGATGCACAAACACACAAGGGCACGCAAACACACACACACACACACACACACACACACACACACACACACACACACACACACACCTCTTTCACATACAGTATGGAGAGATCTGTCAGTGTCACCATCCTCCAATGGGAGCTCTATTAAACGAATCTTGGAGGCGACATGTGGAGGGGATAATTGTCATGGATACAAATTAAATAGCATCATCAATTGTTAGCATGCTAAGTGGGGAGAGCAAACACAGGCCAAATGAAGGTCTCAGGGGTACTCAGGAGGTTGGCAGTGAGGGAGGAGATGCAGGGATGGAGGAGGGGTGGGGTAATTTTCAGTGCCACTGGAGAGAAAAATCACAAATGGCTGGATGCCAAATCAACCCCTCCCTCTAAATGACTTCCATGTCAAGATAAGGAACAACCCTGAAAACCAAGAATGACAGGAGAAGCCTCCAGCAAACCTTGGCTGAAACATAATTACCTGTAGCTCGAGTCAGACATAAAATCTTAATAAGGTGGAAACAAACTAACAGAGAGCTCTTTTCATGTTATTGTGAAGGTGCAAACAGTAATTAAAAAACAAAGATGGGCTGTCTCGCAGATTTGTGCAGAATCTGAACTTAAACAACTGTGAAGAAGCTAGATACATAGTAGTATACCAGTTTCAAGGTTTTCGGTTTTCACTTCCTTTTCATTCCTTTTAGAGGTCGTTGTGTGATATACATCAGAGAGATAAATTATCGGCCCAATAATGGAAAATGTATTTATCATTTATTATCGGTTCATTGGCAAATAAAGAAATTATTGCTGATAAATCTAGCCAATAGCACAAAGCCAAACTGATTTTGTGCAGCATCTACACACAGTAGGTGGTGGTATGCACCTTTAAAGTTGTTTTGTGAGCAGCCAATACACACAAAAGAAGAACAAACACAGTGATGCCGCACTCATAATGTCAAACTGCTGAACCTGTGTAAAGTCACGCAATGTAGACAAGAGCCACACATGTCATCACCTTTGCAAAAACACAACACCAGGGGAAAAGTCTTCAAGTTTAACCATAAAATCTTATCACAGTTATGGAACATCAAGCAAACAATCTTTTCTCACTACATCTTAGTCTTTTTTGCACTCAGGTGTGCGTCAAAAAAAAAAAAAGCATTAAAATGTTAGTTTCGATTATTGGTTATTTTACCGGTATAGGCCATGAGAGTCAGATAATTATCAGTTATTATATCAGCTGATAAAAAAACAAATCATGCATCACTAATTGTAACTAAGGTTAAAATACTAATGACCATTGCAACTCCCAAGTATCTTGTCTGCATTATAATCTCTGAAAAAGGAACAGTTTCCATTGAATGTTGCATGAAAAATACACCAAGAAAACCAACTGGGACAACTTCATTGTGAATAGCATCTGTACTGACAAACTGAATAATCCAAAAATGACAACTAATCAATATGTAGTTACTCTAGAACAAAGATCTGTGTTGATGTGGTGCTGATAAATCTTTTTTTTATCGTCATCAAGATGGGACGTGTCATATGTCACACTGCAAAAGACTGCTAGAAAAGCAATGAATACAAAAGATCACTTTATATACATGTACTATACATTCACACAAAGACCTATCAGATGGAGCCCTTTATGCATGGGCCTAGCACACACACCATTTGGCCAATCAGGTAAAACTTGACCTAATTAGTGACAATTTGGTTGCGACTGCGGGGTCAGTTAGCATGATAGCTAAAGAAGGAGAGAAGAGCCACTGTGGATACCTAAATATTAGATTTTTTATTGCAAGTCATAACACCATGGCAATATCAAACAATGTTATCGCACAATGCCAATGTTCCTCATATCATGTAGGCCTACTCTATTGCAACTTATAAATTTGCCAAGCACCGGGTAAAAGGTCCACTGTGTATTATTATAAAGGGATTTAGAGGGATCTAGGGCGATCTATTAGTGTATATAATATTCTTAAATATGTATTCATTAGAGTCTAAATCACCTACACGTCAAAATCATTGTTTTTTTGTACCTTGGAATGAGGCCCCATTCAGACAGAATCAGGCATTGCAAGAAAAACACCAGTCCTCCCTTTTATTTTAATTAGGGTAGTGTGTTTACGCTGCAGCGGTGTGGACCACAATGGGTGCCAAAAGAAAATGTAGCCGGCTCTGGCGAAAAGGACAACTTTGAAGAATCGCAATCAGACGTCACGTTGCGGGGGCCAATCATGGAAATGTAGTGATATGTTTCACTCAATTTGGTTTTGGGCATCCTGGTTACTTATTGGAAATATATGTTCTTTTCCATCTGTCGATCTAGACAATCACTGTAGCACCAACACTGATCTGTAGATTGGACATGTCAGTTGAGGGTGCAAATGTAGCATGGAAACACAATGGACATTATCTGGTCTACCAGTTTTAAAACCCCCGTAACGATATCCCTCGCATCCTGGTTATTCTCTATTGTTTTGTAATCTGTTGACGTGGATACAATCAGAGAGCAACATAACAGTTTCTCCTTTGTTGTTTAATGGTGTTTGGCGAACTGCAAACAAATTTGAGGTGATTTACCACCACCTTCTGGATTGGGGGGTCACACAAATGAGCCTACACCTTCACACCTTCACACGACCCTGTGGCTAATCGCAGCAATGCCTGATTCTAACGTGGCTGAGGCCTGAATCCTTTATATCTACAAAGGAAGCAAGTCTGCTTCCACCGACTCCACCATCTTGCAACGTCATGATTCTGTAGCGCCCTGGACAAAATTGGCTTTAAAGAGGGCCTCTACGTTTTTTAACTACGAGTGTAGAGGAGGGTGAGGCAAGGGGTATTCAGTTGGTTGCAATCTGCAACCTCACCACTAAATCCTACACACTGAACATTAACATTTTCCAAAATCAACTCTTTAAATTTCTCATTTTAAAAAAGGTCAAGGCTAGAGGCTAGGAGCTTATATATTAAAAAGGTAAATCAGACAAGACTGTAATTATACAAGTTTCATTAAAAATCCTTCACCTGATGACAAAAGCTATACACAGCTATAAACCATAAATTAGTTTTAGCAGTGCAACAAACCATTTACATCTTTTGTCTGCATACTACACCGAGCACCAGGCTGTCTACACTTTAACCGTTTAACCGACAGCAAGTGACATTTCAGAAGGTTTTGATTCCAGAAGGCAATCAGAAGCAGAAATGAGCTGCGTGTGACATTTTCATTTTTACAACAATTTGGTGTACGTATACACACACACACACACACACACACACACACACACACAATGTGGCTGGTGACGTCTTTACATACACTGCTAGACAACATTCATCTGTAATTATATATAACTACGCTAAAGGCATCAAATTTCAGCACTGAGACAGCTAGTTGTTTCACCGACAAATGCTCAAGACTAACATTCAACCCAATACCCTGCACAACTCACCCCCACCCCCCTACAGTCCCACCACAGGGAAAGAGAGAGAGAGAAAAAAAAGAAAAGGTGAAAATAATGCTGTGGTAAGTAGTCCCAGCTAGCAGCGTGCTGCCTGGAAAACCCAACAAGGATCGTGCTGCTCAGGAATGGATCCACTGGCAGATGGAGTGTGGGCAAATCTAGTAAATTCCAACAACCAGGTCTACAAGAGCAATTTCTGTCACTTCCTCCTTTGTCACAAGCACACTGGCATTTAACACTTAACACTGGTGATTTTAATATTTATACACACTGCTCATTTCCATCAGAGGGAGGAAGGCAGTTGGAATTGAAACAAGATTGTTATGAGGATAATTCGCAGCTCTGTGAAGTAGTTGCACTCTCAATCCGTGGATGTGACCAAACATAGTATGTCACTTATCCTGTAATAGTATTGTTTTGTTTCTAATGTGACAAACTAATAGTTTTAAAAACAGGCAGACCAGCCATGCATTATCCTATTGCCTTTATGACGAATAGCAAGATTAGAAATCAGGTTGTATTGATATGGATTAAAAAGAGGTCCATCCACAAAACTGATCACTACTGAGAGCTGATTGGGGGGGACTAACTCACTGTAGAGGATTCTAGATGTGCAGTGAATCTAATTCAATCAAATCTAAAATGGGCTTTTATAATATTGGCATAGATATTGAACAAATAACTGATAACTGTTTTTAACAATTGCCTGCCGCTTTACAAAAGCCTGTTTTTACATAAGCAGATACAGTCTTAATTCTGACCATTCCACACAGAATTTTTCTACATGTGAAGCTTCAAATTAAGTTTTTGAATGAAACTTCGGATGCCTGTCAATTCATTTTATAACATCATCACCGTACAAAAAATAAAGACACCCTCCATCTAAACCCTAAACCCTTCATTTAATTAACTGGAGTGATGACTGCCAAACAAATGCAGATAGATAATACACATTTTTGAAAGGACTTCCAACGAAAAAGATTTTTTTTTTATTGTGGTTATACAAATGTTATAATTGGTGATTTAGATTTCTGCTAGATCGCACTGCTCAATGTGGAGTTTAAGCAATTCTGGCCATCAAATACAGATGCTTTGAGTTGGTGGCTCGGTTTGAGACAGCATGGTAATTAATGACCTGGAAATAAGACTCAGTCGACTATGATGCAAAAAAAGACAAATGTTGATTTAGAAATAGAATGTTGACATTATAAATTAAGCTAGGAACTATTTGACGGAGCCCTAAATAACTCAAATAATAGCAAACGAAGAATAAAAACTCACTTCTGTAGTTTTTACCAGTTAATCAACATGAAGTAATTCCAGTCTGTCCCAGGTCATCCTTCCAGTGTAGCATTAACACATCGTCTGGATGCTTGCAGATTACACAATCCATTGGGAGCAGGGTATTAAGATTGATTGAGAGGACAGACTAAGGAGAGAGTTAAGAACCTTGCAGGCATTATATTACAGAACAGTTTTAAGCTGCATTATATGTTGCTACGGAAGTCACAAAGAGGCCAGGCACCTCGTAGAATTCCTATTTAGATATTTCTGTGCTGGCGTTACCCAAAATCAAGCTTCTTTGGAACTGTTAAAAACACCTATGTGACGAGGACTTTCAATCAACCAACAAAGACATTTGATTAAACCTCTGCATCCAGCTTAACCATCTGTGACGCCCAAAGCGGCAACAAATATTCTGTATTATACGAGAAACATATTAAATATGCCACATATAATAGACTCCGTAACTCTAGCTCTCAAAAATGGAAACAGGCACTTGTGGTGATGCAAAAACTGATTTATTGCAACACCTAGATATTTTTGAAAGATATTTCTTAATGGGAATTTCTTTTAAAGTTGCCCCACGTGATCCATATTTTATGACATGGCTTTGGGAATGCTTCAGAACCATGTATGTCCCTAAGTATCTTCAAAGTCCATTTAAGCCATGGTTAGTTGTACCAGCTGACTAGTAATGGCCTTGACACACCGGGCCGAGCGTCCGCATGGTTGGCACTGGACGGCCATTGTCAGTGGCTTTTTGGGCAACTGAGCATTTAGATCTGCAGCAGTTCATTGGTGAGAGAACTCACTCTGATAGGCTGTTCGGGTAAGCAGAGCAATGCACGATAAGAGGAACGAAAATGAAAGGGAAAGCCCCTTGAGCCTGTTGCTCCGTATTTCTCTCACCCACCTCTTCAAACACTGCCAACACTTTCTATATATTTGCGTAGCGGTATTACCTTTCAGCAGGCACAGAAGACACAAGCGTGATGGCCATTAGCTGTAGTATTTGTGTTCAAGTGCAGCGTTTTAGCCGAGACACAGAAGACATAACGGGACTCGACACTCGGCCTTTGTCACTCTTTGATTTCAGTTTGGTGTGTCATGGCCTTAACGTAGCATCAAGCAAGTCAATGTGCTTATCCAATACGATTCCTCATGCGCTCACTGGAACTTCATTTGAAGAGTCATGTCATACAATTTTAACCGATGCTTGTCTTGTCTCTTATTGGGTTATGCTAGAGGTTCAACCTAATTGTACCCAGAAGAACAATGGATTTTGAACAGAATATAACTTTAAAGTGTAATTACGAGGGCAGTGTTTTCATGACTCCATACATGTATAGGTAATCTCAATGGGTTAGAAGCACCACTGCCTACTAATATATCAAATAGATATTAATATGCAAAAAAGGAGCAATGACACCTGGCCACAAGTCTTGCTTTATCTTCTTTAAATCCTGTTTTAAGGTGCATCTAATTCGAAGATTGGGAAAATTCCCTTGGTAATCAAAATGTAAAGCGATTACTTTCAATGTCAGCGGTGAAAACATACTTTTTCCTGTTCTTAGACGTAGATGAGGGTGGCGCCTGGGGTAGGATGACAGCGGCGGCGGTGGCAGCAGCAGCATCCTTGCGCGGCCTGCCACGTGGTCGCTTGTCTGCGTGGGCAGGACTTCCTGTGGACGTGGCCCCTACACTGCTGGAAGGCGGTGAGGGTCCCTGGTCAGAGGGTTCCACAGTCTTATCCTCTGATGACATTCTGAAAAAAAAAAATTGGTAAGAAAGATGAGATAATGATAGGTGTTACCAAGTAAGAATCGAAAATGAACTCTTTAACTTCTTAGATTCGTAGTGGGAAACCTCTATTGTTTTCAAATGTTGTTTACAGAATGGATATTGTCAAAGAGTGGGTAGGAAAAAGAAGATGACACGGCATCATGGGCAAATTTAAACCCTGGATGGGCGAAGAAAACGGCTTGCAGCTTTGTTCACTGAAATCTTCATATGTTTTGAAACAATTTAGATAAGCTGACTGCTTACATAAGGAGTGTCACCAAAAAAAACACCTAAGGACATCCTCTTAGCAAAGAAAGACAACCAGCTCTCATCTTGGTAAATGGGACTATAGCACCTTGGTTGCAATTTTATGACCAGGGTGTCTTACCTATAACCACCCCATAATACATGCTTTACTTGCACAGACCTCTCTGCACCTAAAGTTGATAAGTGTCCAACTCTGAGTAGAGAATTGTTCATCAACTCATCTTCTGCCCAATGTGAACAGAGTGGAACGGCAGCAATTTCCACTTCTTACTCACAGCATTCTGGGATCGCTCCACAGACAGCCGTTCCAGGTTTTGTATTTGCTGCAACCCACCCACTGAAAGAAAACCCACTACAAACCGCTCAATGGTAAATATGGTGAATGCTGCCCTTTAGTTGCATTTTACAATGTGAAGAGAGATGAGGTGGCCTGACTGCGCTGGAGAAACAAAGGCAAACAGCAAAGATTTGTTTTAGGTTTGCCGGCACCAGGGTTAAGTCGACAATTGTCTTGTCCTCGAGTGTCAAAAAATCGGTGAAGAGGAATGCTTTTTGGCAATACTGGATTTTCAGGATTTTGCATCAATGTGATGAAATGCCTCAGTCTGAAAAAAAGGTATTTGATTCACTGCAGTAGATGGAATATTTCCATTCTGTTTGTCAAAATGTTTTTTTTTTTTTTTTTTTTAAAAGAACTGTACGATATTCTGCATTGATATCAGGCTATAAAAAGGTAATATAATGGGAAAGAGGATTAACGTCACATCGCCTGCCCCTAGCACAAACTGGGGGAAAAAAGAATCCAACTACAAGTACACTTGAACTGAAAGCATATGAACTTCAGTGAAAGATTCAAGGTTGTCTTGTGCTCTATACCTTCAGCTAACTATTGTACGGAGGCAGAGGAAAAAAGAAAGTTCCCGATAAGCTTTGAAACCAGTTTGAATGGCTGTACAATCAGGTTAAAAATATCCATAAGCTGTTTATTAAGGACGGATATAATGTTTAAAATTTTACCGAACAGCCATCGAAAGCCCAACAATGGACGATTGCGTATATACTCCCCATCTTCCAGCTTAACAGAAACATAAAAGTGAACTGTACACACCACCAACTTTATAAAAGGAAACTGAATCATATTTAGGCATACATTTTCTTATATTCCTTCTGACGTTCTCCAGCTGGTCTGCCTTTAACTAGTCTTCTCAGTAGCTGTGCTGCACTGAGGAAATGCTGTTGTCTAGAAAGCTAGCACAACAGTATTGGACTGCCCGGATGAGTGGGTTTTCAGGCCCAGAGGAACGACTGCTGAAGAGGAATTCTGACGGGTAGCAGCCATTAAATGGGCACCAGAACCAGGCTAGCGGGCAACAGAAATGGGCTCAGCAGCAACTATGGGCAACATGGATGAGGCGAAGAGACTAAAGAGAACGTTGATGGAGGAAGCAAAGAAGAGAAAAAAAAGGGACCAGGCACAAGAGACAAGAGCGAATCTCAGACTGGCTTTTTGTTGTTTAGAGCTTTGCAAAATAAAAAGCTGGTAAACAGAACAGATACCAAGTTGGTTTTATTTCTGTTAGGCTGGTAAGTAATAATGCCTGGCTTTCTATGTCTTGTTTTGTTGCACTTGATGTTTGACTGGGTTGAAATGTTTCAACTCGCTTGTCAACTAGTTTTTGATGAAATTAGTTCTTCATCTCTCCCATTCTCTGGTTAAATCAGCTAGATTCACTCTACTATTGGAAATTGAGAAATCGGTATGCTCTACGTTACACAAGTTAATCTGTGATGACGTGTTGTTGACCAAATGAGTATGTTCTTTACAAAAAAAGTCACATCCCTTTCTAAAATGTCTGTCATGCAATGCATTTTCAGCCACTGAATCTATAGTTGGTAGGGAAACTTTCTTGCTTGCTTTCTTTAACACAATGGATATTACCCTGTAACTTTGGAAAATCTCTTTAAAGGTCACCTTCCTTTTTGATTTTTTCCAACTAATCCTCTATTCACACAATGTCATCAGAATGGAAAGTACATGAAGAACACCCCTTATCAACTTGGGAATGATAATGCATTATTTCAAGGGGGTTAGCTCTATTGCCAACCTTGAAGTTGGGTCAAACAAGCAGTCTAAATTGGCTACTTTTCTTGGGTAATGCATTTGTAGCAGCTTGTTACCAAGTGAAACAAGATATAAACAAACTGTAGAGCGCCTATAAAATTAGGTGAATTGATTGAATTACTGTTAGTATGGATATTCTGATGCAACTGGCAGAGGTTTTGCATTTGGAGCCATTCTGCCAGCAGATTGGTGACATGTCTATAGTTGTTCTCATTAAATGGAAGACATCATCCCAATATGTCTTACTCAGAAATCCAAGTCGGAAGCTTATGTGAACAGTTCTTCTCACATGGTTGTCCGTTAAATAGAATGTAAAACAGTTTTTATGCAATTCCATTTTCAAAAACTGACCAATGCCAGTTACAAAAAACAAAAAACAATGTCTGAATAAGGTTTTGAGCACAACATTAATTAATTTATATATGGTAAATAGTGACAAAGCAGCTCCTGCTATTTGACTACCGGTATTTGATCTTAATTTAGGAATTACTTAATCATACAACCTTAGTATGTTGTCTGCTCATCTATTGCACAAGCTGCTCTGAAAGACGGTTTGCCTGGCTAGCACATGTGTATCTTGTGAACGTCAGGCCTCTCTAAACAAGCCAGTGCAGTAAGACTTATTCTGTGCTGCATCAGTTACCTGCAGCAAATGTTTTGCTCATAACAGAGGGCTTAACTGTTGCACGATAGAAAATTTGTATCAATAAAAGATTTGATGAATTTTTTTGTGTTTTTGGGACTGCAAGCACTGCCGAAATATTAATTTGACAGCAGTGCAGTGGATGAATGCATCTAGTTTAGACAGCGACGGCTGACTGCAGCTTCTGCCGTTGTGCTGCTTTGGCTACATAACCAATGCATTCGAGGACAAAGTTAACAAGTGGTTTGTGAAAACAAAGTATCTAGCAAGCTAATGACTAGATCTTTGACTTAGTACCTGGTGGAAAAAAACAGAAGTAAATGTGGTACGAGAACCCCGGATTTACAGTCAGTAACATCCAATGGGATGCTTTCATTGTTTTTTGTCTCCTGGACACGTAAGCAGGTGACCGTTTGCCAACACACTATTTAACTGTTTGATTAGCCTATAGTACTGTATACAACAGTTGTGTTTCAGTGAGTTATTTACCCTCTCAAACCCTGCTGAATGTGGATTTAAATTTAAGAAAAGCGATTTAGCCAAACATTCACTTTAAAACATCTTGATGGTGACAAATTTAACCATTTGGGAGCCATGACATTTTATGCATGACTGAACAATAGCATGAAAAAGTTAATTAGTTAGTTAGTTAAATGTGTCTTGTGACCGGGCAGTGATGTGAAATACCATTAAACTGTAGTAAGAGTCTAGCTGTTTTTCTTTTGTTTTTTTTATACATATATGTATATTCTTCACTTGGTGATTAAAACCTAGGTTCACATCTAAGCTGATTTAAGTAAATAATAATACTAGCCCGTTCACTATTATTATTATTATTATTATTTCACAAGCAACGCCTTGACGTTCCCAGAATTAACCTGGAAAGAAAGAAAAATAGTTCCTTTTTTAAAAATCTATATCAACATCTTCAAAAGCAAACTATTTCCAGACATTAACAGTATCGTGTTTTTTGACCCACCAGTCATAATAATTGATGATTCCTCTTCAGAAAGATGGAAGCAATAATCTGTACAAGACTCTTGCTAGCTTGTTTTTCTGATCCACCATGCAATTACATCAGACTACATTATGACTAATCTTTAGGATTAGTCACGAGAAAGTCAAGTTTGCTAGTTTTTATTTTCCGTAAATCAGTTTATAAACCATGGTGGGCCGATGTGACAAATGAGACTGTGTCCTTTGCTATATACCTTTATTGCACATGCGTAATATTACAGTGTAGATATCGATGGGACACGTTTGCATAAATTTGTTTTTTAGCACATGTTGCTGTCCTAAGCAACAAGGATATTGCATATAGAGATATTTTGTATTAGTAAACTGGGGGGAGGGTCTCAATTTGTGATGTTGGATATTGTGGAAGTCACACCATCTCTCTCTCTCTGCCGATCTGTGTTAATTCTCTACTTCTCTTACATCTATATTGGCCTCCACCAGCCTCCAGGCTCTGTGGACAGATGGTGGTCCAATAACACCAAACTCCACGAGAAATATCAGTAATTACAATGGTTAGACTGTCAGTACAATTACCCAGAAATTATGAATCTAAGCTTAAATCCTTGGACAAGAAACAGGGGCTTACAGTGTTCCCCTAAACACTGTAAGCGGTGATGTAACATTAAATTAGTTGGATAAGGACCTTTTTATAACCAGATTTACATCCAGGTAAGCCTCGACTGAAGGTAGCGAGAATAAGGTTGATTGTTAGGGCATCTGAGGTTAGGATCCGGTGACTACTATGGCAGTCACGACCACCACAGGCACAATTGGAGACATGCTAGCATTAGCTTTTGTTAACTCAAGCTCGGGCACAAAGCAGTTGCACACAGCTAACGATAGCTAGCCTGTTGTGTTGAACTCTGTCGCCTTTTTCTTTGGCGTCCACACACAAAAGTAACATTGACGTCCTCTCCATCTAACCATGAAATTGAAAAAAGAAAAACATTTTTTTACCTAGCCACATCAGATTAAGATTCGTCTTTGAGAGATATCGTTGATACAACTTTGAAAAAGGGGGTTCACATATCAAACAGGTTACCTATGGCTGCAGTTAGTTGGCCAACTCGTCGTAACGTTACTAGCTTTGCATCAACATTGATGCTTCATTCTTTTGTTGTCCCACAGCTAATGTTAGAGAGGATAGCCTGGGGTTGATGGCAAACTTGACTACGCTATCCCTTAGCCATTTTTACAACAGGGTACAAGGCAGGGATGAGCATTCGTGCCCCAACACACACACAAAGGCTCGGTCTATTCAATGGAACGGAACAGTTCTGGGGAACTACAATGCTACACAAAAAGTGAAAATGATACCTTATACAATGACGTAAGCTTTTATTTCTGCTTTTCGTTAAAAGCTAGCGTTAGCGGTGTGTGATATTTGATTGTGTATGCTGTGGTAAGCAGTGAAAATACAACGCAACCCCTTGAATTTGTGATTGTGTAGCACCCATCAACTGAATGTTCTGTTCCGTTGAATAGTCTGAGTCATGAAAGCCAAGGCGGCGACAAACCCCCAACATCAGACTGGAGGTGGATAATGTTGGCTCAGCTTTACTTCACAAGGTGAATGCCAAACACACCCAGCTCGCATGAAAACAGTCAAACATCACACTGTGTCTTACCTTCCAGCCCTATGAATAGCGAATTATCCTCTTCATGTCCAAAATACTGGGGGATGAAACGTCGCACTTTTATCACCCAGCTAGCTAGCAAGCTAATTGAGCTAGCTAGCCTCTCTCCAATGAAGCAACACCACAATTCTCAAAAATGCATAACGCATAGCATTATATTCCAACGTTGCAATGTTATTCCCAACTTTGCCCATTTGATGGAAAGGCAGATGATGTAAATCCAACAGAAAACCGCTTCACTGGCTCACGCATTTGAGGGGGGGGGGGGATCACTTTCCTTTCTCCAATGACAGCTGTCGTCGCACGAGTTCGGCTTATATAGCTAGTTGGTGTTAGCCACCCAAGACTACGGCCAACAATTTTTTACCATTAACGTATAAAACCAATCACAGCCGAAGTCCAAGTGGATGCGAAAGTCAACACTCCGTCAACGAAACTTCAAATGCGAATCCTCGGCGAATGAACAGCGACGCGCAATGCAAATGTTGGGTGCCGACCGCTTGGTTGGCAACTGGTTCTATTTTCTTCAGCATCGACAAGCTGCGGGACCAAGCGGCCAGTTAGGAGACTCTCGCAGCCAGCCTGCCACGCAGCAACAACCGCCTCCGAAGACAGGTGAAAACAAACACTAGCATGCCAAGAATCGCATTCCGCCTGCCACAGTGGCCGAGCTGCGAAATTACTGTGAAATATCACTAAATTAAGTTGGAAGATGACGCTTCGGCGTACTCTATAACGGTGGCCATATCTAATGATAAGTGGCACCGAAGCACAGCCCCTCTAGGCTCCTCGAAAATTAGACCCACCTCCCCCTACCACAACTACGGCGCGCAAATCTCTCCGAATCGGAGTGGCCCGTCGGGAAAGCGATATTTCGCGAGTGAGGCCAACGTTCAATAACATCGACGAGAAGACACGGTAAAAAATACCACGCAAACCGTTTGACAATTTCTTCAAAATACTCTCTGACCCTGCGGAGGGATATGGGCATTTGGTAAATAAAATAATGGCTAGGGAGGCAAGGAAAAGATGGATGAGTGGATCGGAGCCGGGCTGGATGTGGATTACCAACCTTTGGTGCTCCAGCACATGCAAATCTTCTCCAGCAGCAGCAGCAGCAGCAGCAGCTGTGGTGACTCCAGCAGTCATCAGCTTTTCTCCAGAGGAAAGGGATTAACTTTTAATACACGAGTGTGGTGCTGCTGCTGCTGGTGGTGGTGCTGGTTCACAGCTCGTCCAGCTAGCATCCGTTCAGGCAGCCCACGAAAAAGATGGATCTCCAGCGGCTAGCTCATGACTACATCCCATTTCCTGCTTTCTTTTTTTCTCTCTCTCTCTCTCTCTCTCTCTCCACACACACACACACAAACAAACAAACAAACAAACACACACACACACTGCTGCAGGCTTCAAACTGGGTGTTTTGGTGGAGGTAGCCTGAAAACTGGCAGACATACTTGAACACGCAGGGGTTAAATTTTGGAAAAGCCCCCAGGGGTCGGCTTCCAGCATCTACACATAATACGTAATAGAGCCGGTGGGTGTTACGTATATACGAGCATTATGGTTTTTTTTAGGGGGGGTGGGGTGGTCGGTGCTTTTAATGACAACTTAGGCCTGCTGAGTGTCTCTGAGTGAAGCCCCCCCCCCCAAGAAAATAAACTGGGAATAAACACAAACACACAGCCCCGTCCCTTTTAATTGGGAATGCTTGGGTTCCTCTTTGCTAGAGCAAGAGCTCCCCCTGCTGGCTGACACAACAGAAGACAGACACACACACACACACACGCACACACACTCAACACACAAGTGTTTACATTTTTTTGTTTTGTTAATTATAGTCATTTGGAGATTCAAAC